>BFEA01000195.1:1760606-1771688 GCA_003427395.1 Chara braunii | reverse complement strand
AAAAAGCAACCTTGGAAATTGTCCTGCAGGCGAATCCAATATAAAAAGATCCGGAAAAGCTCCCCATCTGCAACCAAACCATTTCAAGGCTTTGGCTGTGCAACCCTTCTTTTGTACTTGACCCTTCTCACAGCAGCATTCCGAAGATTCCATATTGTCCATACAATGGCAGCTCAAATAGTTTCTTCTGCATGGGCCAAATGATCAGGGGACGGTCGTCTTCTTGAAGCCACCCCCATCAGCACAAACTGATCATCCCACCAAGTAGCTGCCCCAGGGACAGGGACGTTGGATCGTCTCCACCACTCCCAAAATGGTCTAGATATTTCACAAAGTAATAAAAGGTGATGGATGTCCTCCATTCGTGTTCCCCGGCAAAGTCTGCATTCCGGAGTAGCCTTTACCGTTCTTCGTGCACACCAAGAAGCAACAGGCAGTGCTTGATGCATTATCAACCAGAGTAAACTTGCATGTTTGCTTACTGTCAGGTCCAACAACTGTTTCCAGAAACCAGGTAATGCTCGAACCAGTCTTGTCAGTGAGTCTGTTATCCATCCCGTTGCCATCCATCTTCTTCCCACTACCCAGTTTACATCCACTTCCGGTGTTGAAATCAAATAACCCAACTTAGTTGTATAACTATAGAGCGAGATCAGCAAGTTGTCATTCTTCGGGTGTGTCCAGACCCAGTCTCTCGGGTGGACCGGTAACTCATAGGCTGCTCTTCGTAAGTAATAAGGTCAATAACCGTCTCTTTGTTCCAACACACAAACCGGCAGTAACTGGCCCGGCGGAGGTAGAGGAGTCTGCTCTTGGGCGAGTCGCAACGAGTCTCCCAGGGAATGTATCCCACCCTGCACTTCCCAACAAGTGAACGGTGTATTGACTGCTGCTCCATAGTTCTCGACTTTCCAAATCAACTCTGGTTCCTGATGGTCCTTGTGCTTGTACCACATGCCCATTACAGGCACCACACCCCGACTCATTGTTTAAAACCAGTCCTGCGGTATAGCCTGTTGGAATTGGTGCAAGTGTTGACTTTGATGCCACAGCTGAGACAAAAAAAAGAGACAGCTAGCTCAACAAAAAAGTGGAAGGGTAGGGGGCGTTGTAAACGAGTGTTCAATGTTTTTCAGTGCTAGCAGGAATAAATAAAAATCGGATTCGGACAGAACGAATTGAACGTGAAAATCGGCCGCACGATTTCGAGAACTCCTCGAACTGCACAATTTCGAGAACTCCTCGAATCTCCAGAGTCGCGGCAGGTCACACGTCGTTGAAAGCTCAACGAGGACCTGCCTCAACGCTGCTAGTGGGACAAGGTCCCGGCCCCAGGCAGTTCAGAAATAGTTGGTTTTACAAGTTCACTTATCAAGTTCCATCATCTGTTCTGGATTAGAACACGGGTCTGTAGTTTCAACATTTAATGGGTGTACCCACTGAGCGGCTCTTGGGTACAATGTTGTCGCTGTTGTTAGGGCATACTCACACTAGGAAGAGTTTCTTTTTCTTTTTGGGCATAATTTTGGGTAGGAGACATCCAGCACCTGGCGGGCGTCTAGGGAGCGAATAGGGGGGGCTCGGTCCCATCTGCGCATTTTCTTTGTAGGACACTGCCACGAAGGGACTGGCGGGCGTCTAGGGACCATCTATTTCGTCAATCCACGGTCCTTAGGCGCTCGCCACTCTTTTTTTTTTGGGGGAGGGAAGAGTGACTTTTTTTTTTTTTTTTTTTTTTTTTTTTTTTTMAAACCCAATGGAATGAGGCCGGGGGCCTCACAATTCAACACGGATTTCTTGGGCCATTACCCAGTATAGGCACAGAGCAAAAAAAGCTGGAAACCGTGTCGAGCGTCCCCGACTTGTCTCTGGGCATACCCAAGTACTTGGCCCAGCTATCTATTCCGAGCCTGAAATAACCCTGCGCGCCAATTTTTGCCGAAGCACCGGGGACCGGGGTACCGTTTCGATTTCTTTTTGGCTGGCGCTTCCAGCCATTGTGGTCCGGTACCCCGATGCCCTAAAGGCGTGGCGCTTTAACGGGGAAGCACTGCGGCCGATAGCTGGGCCAAGTACTGGTGGTTTCAAACACTACTCCAAAGATAGCCAGGTAGATACTGAGTATGCTGGAAACCGGGTCCAGCGTCCCAATCCTACAACTGTATTTCCACTGAAAAATTGAATTTCTTACCATTAGAGTGTGGTACTAGAATGAAGCAGTTAGATATGGCGCCCTAATGGGGTGAAGAGGCACTTCTCATCCAACTCTATAGTTCAAGCATAATGTTCTTTCATATCATATTTTGTACTCTTGTATTCAAGGGACGCTGGACCCGGTTTCCAGCAGGTGTTGCTCCCCACCAATAGACGGAGCGTTTAAAAAAAAAAAAAAAAAAAAAAAAAAGAGTGTGGTGTATAAAAACTTAGGCTGGAAACCGGGTTCAGAGCCCCATTTCTTTCTCTGTTCTTTCCAAAATTAAACATTGAAGCGCAAGTTAAAATCAAATCAGGGACGGCTGCCTTCCACTTCCAGCAGGGCCCATCTTCCAGCTGGCCAAAGGTATTGAGCATGTTCATTACGAAACCTACAGCTGCCATTTATCCAGTATTAATCTACCATCTTGAGTGATTATGGCCAGTCTATTCTGTTGAACCCAAGTTCTGTGTGCATCTTTTCCACTCCGACAGAATGATAAGCCGTATATTGCTACGGATCGGGCTCTGACGATGAGTAGATTTTAGGAATTTCATGACTATGACAGCTCTAGAATGACTCTAGAAATTTTCCACGAGTCTAGAGTAGTGCAACGGGCCCCATGGTAACGGCCCTAGAAGCGATTCAGAACGATTTTTTTCTCTTTTCTTCTTTAAGGGCCTCACACGAATGAGAGACACACCATACACACCAATCGCATACGCAACAACTGACAGATGAGAAGCAAGGGGGTAGGGGAAAGACGAGAAAGACGATAGATGAAATCCGAGCACAGTGCACATCTTCAAAAAGTAAGAAGAAGTACCAAGTTCCAAGACGTGCGGCGGTGTGACCCGACGCCGCGTTTCGACCGGTCGCCAACCTGTCCTCCTCAGGGGTCCTAGTACCTGGTGCAGATGACGAATGAGACGGTTCCTACTCTATTAGTACTACTGGTAAGTCCTACACATCTCATCACCTACTTCTAGTACCATGTATCTAGTCAAGTCTTTAAAATTTCAGCCCGTCTGACAATATAGAGGGTACCTCGTCAAGCGTCCCGCCAAAACTTCAACCAAACTGAGTCGTAAAAGCATCTGTGGGGCTTTAGTGCTTACTAGGCGCCTGAAAATCCCAAAATTATTGTATTTTTTTTTTTATAGGTCCATACGACTCTCGAAACGAAAAAAAAGAAAGAATGCATCTTCCCCAGAAAAAAAGTGGTAAGATGCATCCGTTGTAGTAACCGATGCATGCATCTTGCCACGCTCTGTGTGCGGATGCACTCTTAACTTTTTTTGTTTCTACAGTGGTGTGGTGAGTTAAGGCCTCGTTAGACCCTGCTTGGAAAATCCTCAGGATTTTTTTTTTTTTTAAGCGTCCTCCTGCAGTGCTAGTGCTGCTGGTAAGAGCAGGCAGCACTAGCACCCGGAGGAGGGCTCCATCTATTGGTGGGGAGCGTCACCTGCTGGAAAACGGGTCCAGCGTCCCTTACATCGAGAGAAACAATACCCTGCCAGCATTGATTGCTCTGTCTCCAGAGGATTGACTGTGCAGGTTGGGGATATACCTCTTCACCCTGTGCCGGGCGCCAGAATCCTACGACTGAAGAACTAGTTCATCCCATCCCCAGCAGAGTACCAGTGTATGAGTGCGTCACTGCAGCAACCTTGTGGGGAATTCGTGACAGGTGCCCAATACCTACAGCTGATAGTTCCCCCCGTCCTTTTCCGAAAGTGTGTGTGTGTCTTAGACAATGCTCTGTCCTTCCCTCCCCTCTCTTTCTTGGACTTTGCCTAGAGCTATCTCTCTTCTGTCTTTTCTCTCGCTCTGGCTGCCAACATTGACTGCCCTGCGGCCCCCTACCCTGCGGCCTGGTCCCCCTAGTGCCCAGCGAGGTCCATCCCGTACCACATCATGTCCACCAGGCAGTTCGAGGGGGGGGGGGAAGAAGTCCGGGAAGTGATCAGGCGATTTGAAAGGGATTGCTGCGTCCACTTTGGTCCATTCATTGAAGTACAGTCGGTAGTCTCTTGTGATCTCCCCTCCAGCTTGGTCGTCCTCAGCTGCTGTAGTTACTGTTGGTTCTCCCTGCCATTCCACTCTGCCAATCCTCCCTCCCTGTGAGTCCCCAAACCCGTTCGAGCTGAAGTCCTGGAATTGTTTTCTGATATCTTGTGGTTTGTGGAGGGGTTGAATTCGTGCTTTAAGCTCATTCCATTTGGCCGTTATTTCTGTCTGGATTTGAAGCTGGATGCTCTCTGTGAACTCGGGCCCTTCTAATCGTGCTCCCTCCATTTCGAAGGTGCAACGTCGTCGCCAGAGAGCCCAGAGAACCGCCCGCCATCCCAACCTGAGCATGTTTCCAGTGAACTCGTCCATTTGCTCTGTCAGGCTCACGTCCTTGGAAAATTTTCCGGTTTTCGGTGTCATTGTTACACCGCATCCTAATTCAATGGGTCCCAAAGAAAACCCTTGGAGGTCTCCAGCGGCCAATTTCATACGCATACACGTGGCTGCGGGGGTGAATTTTCGTCATCGTGCTGGGATGTCCGTGCGTCCTCGGGTGTGGTCCAGTGGCGGCAGCAGGGAGGCCTACCGGGCTGACGAAGAAAAAGGGCACCAACATCCCCGTTCCAATTTCGAATTTCGAACCCTCCGTTGTGACACATTAGTGTGTGAGGCTCCCTGGCGGCTGGACTGGAGACAGGGGTGAAACGTCTGTGCAGAGGAGTGATGGCGGCCATGGCTTAAAAGGAGGGCATTGGAATGTTGGGCAATGTAGCGTGCATGCGTAACGGTTCTCTACTGTGACGTGACCTTCGTGTTCCGCATGCTCTTCGGGCCGTTACAGCTTAGCACGAACGTAACGCTTCCGTGAAACGTAGAGAGTGTGAGCGCGGTCCCCATCGACGTGCAGAAGGTGCAGCCAGGGCACCGACGGGCAAAAGAGTGGTGGGTGCTTACGCATTGCAAGTCCTGACGATGGAACGAGAGCTCCCGGGTGGTGCAAAGGCATTAACTGCATTGGAGAGAAACAGGGTGGTCGCAGTTGTGTCAGTTGTCGCAATGCGTTATCACATTGAGAGAACGACAACTCACCCCAGTATGAGATTGTTCGTTCGCAGGCAGAGGCAGCTGATGCAACAAGTGATGGATGCACCCAATTGTGTGTCGTTATCGGAATCCATTGTACAATTCTGCTGCGCCATGGCATCATGTGTAATCCCGCGGGCGACGCCGAGACGGTGGATGAGGAGAAGGACGGGAAGGATATGGAAGGATCTCCGACAGGTTGACGACACGGCGGAGGGCTACTATAAGGAGAAGCTGCGGAGTGGAGTAATCAATGGCGAGCGTTGGTTGTCTGTTGTTGGTTTTTCGCCTGTCCATTGTCGTCTTCCTCACCGTTCAATGCGTTCAGTGTTTCTGTATGCTGCCACAACCTGCCAGGACCCCACACAGCGACGCACACGTGGGACAACACGACAAAGAGCAGGAAAAGAGTGGCCAGCAGCAGGAGCGGGAACCGCCGGAGGACGTCTGCCATGAATCACAGCATGCAAGGCGTGTACCAAACAAAGCTTGCATCAATGCGCCCGACAATAGCTGACAAAACACGCTAGGCGGATGACTGCAAATGACCGACAGTGCTTCAACATCGCTTGTAGAATAATAAAAAAATTCGACCGTTGGACACCACGACCGGCGAGGCAGGCATGAAAAACCCTGCTTCGTGAAGCGCCTCGCAGCTGAAGAACCACCTACACGCATTTCCACGCCAACGGTAACGGTGGAAGGCTGTTGGGGCCCCGTCGGGTACTGGAGGCCGGCGATGTCCGCCCAATGGACCACGGACGACCTGTGCACCAATATCGACTCCAAATTTTCCTGTCGGCACTCGCTCCAGAACACTCCGTCAATCATGGCTCCTTGAACCCAAGGGACCTCGCGAGGACCCCTTGAATCCAAGGACGTTTTGGCTGGGGATTTTGAGAAATCTAAGGAAATCTCTTGGGTCCTGGAGCGTTTTCACATTCATTCAAGGAATCTGGTGAATTAGGACGCGGTGTAATGATGCCGATTTCCTAAAATCAGATTTCCAAGGAGGGTCTAACGAGGCCCATAGACTTATGGTATTTGTCGTTCGCACTTGAGTAGGGGCTAGCCGCACAGCCTTTTCGAAACCATGCATTTTCCGAAATTTGCCAAAGGCAAAAAAAAAAGAAAAAAAAAAAGAAAAAAAAAAGAAAGGAAAAACCCATTAACTGTCCAGTTGATGTAGCTCAGTGGTTAGAGCACCGGTTAGAAAGACGCATACGCATGGTACTATTACAGACACTGCCTGCGCACCACCCAAGGGTAGTCCACGATGTTGTACGCAGGTTGTGGATTTCAAAGGGTTTGATTGGGGTGTTGGTCTCAGGTGTTATGATGTTCTCCCCATTCTGGCATATCACACAATCATTCCATTTCCGGTAGTTGCTCTACGGTAAAGTCTTGGATTACATGTTACAAGGTCACGGATTCAAGCTTGGTTCGGTCCTTGGGGGGGTCCTTGTCCAGCTGGACCGCTCTCTCCTCGATACATGATTCACAGAGTACATATAGCTTTCGGGCATTCACACATAGCTTGCAAATTATATATCGCTTATAGGTTACATATACAAGTTTCCACAGTGCCACATGATACTGTCTACACACATGTTATGGAAGACTGGTACTAGTGCGCGTTATCGCTAGCACTAGGGCTATGGCTGGCGGGCATCGGGCGCCCACGACACGTGGATGGTGGCATGCTGGTTGCTTGCAGGCGAGACGCTGGCTGGTCGGGGGTGGCGGGGGGCGAGGCGCTGGCAACAAGTGAGTGGTGGGGCGCTGGTGACTTGCGACTGGCGAGGCGCTGGCTTGTGGTGACTAGTAACATGCTAGTTGACACGTGGCGCGGTGTTGGCAGCCGACGGGAGGGAGGCGCTGGTGCGAGAGTGCGGTGATGTTGTGAAGTAGATGGGAGTTAGCGCTTGACACACGCGCGGTATCCAGAGGCGCTGGGTCATTAGTACGTCACAGGCTGACATGGCATTTGGCCTGAGGCACAAAGGAAAAGGGAGAATGGTAGCGGCAACTGCTGTTTGAACATTTTCCTTGTGTTTTTCATATGAAGTACTCCATAGCCAAGGCCTTTAAAGAGGCTGGAGAGCTCATGCGAGTTGACGAAAGTCGATGTCGGTGGAGGAAAGTGGAGTCAGCCCCCTGGAGACCAAAGTGCGGAGAACGTTGGTCCTACTTGAAGAATCATCACAGTGCCACTGGGAGAGTATCATCAAGAGAGCGGCTAGGAGGTCATCATCAATCTACATATGTGCTTTCTTCTGTTTTTTTTCTTGTGCAGATTATCCATCAAGAGCATCAATGTTGTCATCATTGTCATTTCAGTGGGTTTTTTTTTCCATCAAGGACACCGTCATTTTTGTAATCCTCATTTGGTTACCAGTGGTAATCATCATCGGCTTCTCTAATTCGTCATCCATGTTATTTATCTTCTTTTTATCTTCTTTATGGTCATCATCCAGACTTCTCTGTAAAAATCATAATCATCGTCATCTTCTATTTTCATAGAGCAATAGTGAGCTGTCAATCTTCCACACCGATGCCATTAGGGTATCGCAAGTCCAACCTTCTTTATTTGTTTTCGCCAATTTTATTTCATCACCATCATCATCATCATCATCATCATCATCTAGCAATCTGAATCTTTATCATCATCATCATCATCATTCATCATCAATCATCATCACCATCCTCATCATCATCACGGTTTCGTGATTCTTTTTTTCATCAATGAGTAGTCATCTCTGTGTTTGTGATTATATTCTCATCTCCCAGATAGGCTATGGTCTAGTTGGTAGGTAGGTTGGTCAGGAAGGGAGCGCTATTCCGCAGGGGTAACACAAGGTGGGAGGTGATTGCCCTCCAGGGAATAGATGCAGATGATGGGAGCTGACCTGGGCTGGGGCTGGGAGATATGTATGGGGGCGCATCATCTCCTGGCGCAGGCAGACAAAGTCAGAGTGTTTGTTTTGAGGTACACCTTTTGGGGGAACTGGTTACCTCAAGGTAGAAGGGAATGGGGAGGTTCTCTCTCTCGTTGGGGCTGATAGGAACTTCATGCTGATAGCGGGGTTCGGCTCAGCGGAGGCAGCGAGAGGGAAGAGGAAATGAGGGGAGACGAGGAGAATACATGGAAGAAGGGGAGGGGTGGAGAGAAATAATCATCAGCGTCGTCATCATTATCCATCATCTTTGTGATCATCTTAGGGTAGTTGTCAAATTTCATCATCAGAAAGTTTTGCTGATCAAGATTCTGATATTATCAGATCCTTGATTTCTGGTTGGCATTCTAGATTAGTTAATTTCCTAATTGAGTCCTCTTGTGTAATGGCCAGGTTGAGCTGGCGCCAGAACGACGCTAGCCGGCGCTGGGGCAGTGCCCTGTAACCTGCTTGTGTAGGAGCTTGAGGCTTTGTATAGAGGTCTCGAATTGCCAAGGGAGGAAGGCAATCTGCAAACTTGACCAATGGCTACAATCTGGCCAACGATGGTCGGAGCTGGGGTGGGTAGCGCTGCCCTGTAACCGAGCCAGATTGGGGTGTGAGACCGGGAAGAGGCCTGATTGGTGCACAGCACGGGCTCAATTGTGATTGGTTGTTTGGAATGGATACAGGAAATTAGGGATAGGATAGTAATTCAGGGCTGAGTAGACAATCTTTCTGATTAGTCATCACCTAGCTCTATTTCATGACCTCAATCACCCACTCTGACGTCCTAAATCATCCAAAATGATCCTCAATCATCCTAATTTTTCATCAATTGTCAATCATTAACGTATTTCCATTATAAGGGACGCTGGGCCCGGTTCCCAGCACGTGATGCTCCCCACGAATAGATTGGAGCAATTAAAAAAAAAAAAAAAAAAAAAAACTGTCTGCACAGATTCACAGAATATATACACAAAAAACAGGCTGGGGAGCTAGTCACTGGTGGGGTCTAGTGCCTGCAGTAGGTTCAGGTAGGTTGGATATGGTGCCATTCGGTGCAGTTCCCACTGACACTCGGATAGAACTGCCTGGTGGCTATACGTATATGGGGGATAATGGGGGCTGTAGTTCATTGTCTGGGCCTGGCATCCGAAGTTCCCGTTCGACAAGGTTCCTCCGATTCCGCTTCCACCAGGGCTGGGCAATCTATCAGCCCTGGTGCTTATCACTGCTGTTCAGTCCAAGTTGCCTGCCCGTTGGTAGGGCAATGGTCCTGAGTGCTGGTCACACTGAGTGAGGATGGGTTGGGAGGTGGTCTCATATTCCAGGACACCCACAGCTCACCATTCCAGGTGATCACTGTGCACACACTGACTGACTGGCCTCTACAACACCCTGAACAAAAAAAAAAGAAAAAAAAAGGAAAAGCCCCTCAGCCACACAGCCTTCTGAAATTCCCTCATGGTACTGGCCTCGTTTCTAAAGTCCTGTGCGGCAAAGGGCGTTGGTGTTCGCAATTGACAACTGCCCCAGTCTGCCCGTGCAGGATGTCCGCCCTCCACGCAAATCTCACCACCTTCTTTGAAAGTCAATTTCCAGCACATGCTGACAAAAAAGTGGTGGGTGTCAGGGTAGCGACACTGACAGATGGTCCTCGTGACGCCCGTTTCCAACAAGACCCGATTGCGGCTTTTGAGAATTGGGCCGTGACAGGCGTGAGGGGCAGGATACTTCGAAATGGCTTTCAAAGGCATTCAGACTGACAACTTTTTCGAAACTTCGAAAATGGGAATAGGTTCGAAAGGCTGTGTGGCAAAGAGGGGTTGTCCATTTTTCGTGTTTGGAAAGGCTGTGTGGCGAGCCCGTATGTGTTTGAGCATTTCAGGGCGTACTCACATTGGACGCAAATATCACAAAAAAGATGTTACCTTTTTTTTTTTTTTTTTTTTTTTTTTCCCTCCAGGGCTAGCGGTGCTGTTTAGAGCAGGCATCGCTAGCACCCGGGGAGAGGCTCCATCTATTGGTGGGGAGTGTCACCTGCTGGAAAACGGGTCCAGCGTCCCTTACACAGTTGATACAGAATGATACAGAATGGTACGTGGAAAAGAGGGAAATTGGATGGTGTCTGGAGGGTGCCTGGCATCATTGATTGCTCTGGAGACCAGAGGATTGACTGAGCAGGTGTGAAACTGAAAGCATGATGGTCCCCTTCTCCTTCTTCCAACCTGTGCCAAGACAGGGTGCCGGGAGGAATCACTGGGGGGCACCAGTGGGGATTGCTTCCGTCTCCCTTCCCATCCTTCAAGAGAAACTACCCCTCTACCACCCTGCTGCCACGCACCCACACTGCATCAGAAGAGATAGGACAGAGAGGGGCCAACTTAAACAGACTAGCCGGGGCTAAACAGAAAAAAAACAGGCTGCAACCCGGATAACTGAAACACAGACCTACTCATACCAACAGGCAAAAAGCAGAGCAGAATACGACAGAGAGATAAGGATAAGAAGAAGCAGACTTAAAAAAACTATATTTTTTTTTTTTTTTTTGGGGCAAGTACGTTTGTGTCACAAACGAAGTTCAAAAGGGCAAAAAAAACAATAATGGGCAACGAAAAAATGGCCGTAGTTCGAAAAGGCAGTCATAACATCAGAAGGCGGTAACATCAGCCCCAAGTTTGAAAAGGGCGGTTGTAGCACACTTTCCCCTTTTTTTTTTTTTTTTTTTTTCCGTGGCCGTGGCCGATCTGGGGTGTGGCCGAGACATGTAGGCCGTGGCCAATTTGGGGTGTGGCCGAGACATCTCGGCCATGGCCTAATTTGGGGTGTGGCCGAGACATCTCGGCCATGGCC
>BFEA01000195.1:1748050-1760568 GCA_003427395.1 Chara braunii | reverse complement strand
AAAAAAAAGGGTGCTACAACCGCCCTTTTCAAACTCGGGGCCTGATGTTACCGCCTTCTGATGTTATGACTGCCTTTTCGAACTGCGGCCATTTTAGTGTTTTTTTTGCCTTTACAGTTTGAAAGTGTGCTGCTACCGCACTTGTTTCTTTTTTTTTTTTTTTTTTTTGCATGCAAGCAACCCGAGATGATGCTAGGGGCGCTGATAAGAGCAGACACCACTAGCAATCTCGGGAGGGCTCCATCTATTGGTGGAGAGCAGCACCTGCTGAAAAACGGGTCCAGCGTCCCTAAACATTATAAGTCGAATGATTTAACCCTTGTAGAGGCACGGGCAATTACTGTATGGGCAGCATTGATTACCCTCCTGCGAGGGGATTGACTGCCCATATCAACCCTAGGACCCTCACTCTATCCTAGACAACTACCATGCCAATTCTTGAACATGAGAAGGGGGGATAGATCTGGACAAAGTCTGGTTTCAGTATTACAATCTCTTATCTAAGGTTGCCCGCACCGATGTGCCCCCCAATGGGCCAATTTGCAACAAAACCACTCAAGTGGGGAAGGCACTGATGCAAAATACTTCAAAGCGAAATACCCACGTGGCAGGGCACAAATCAATCAGATAAACAGCCCTGGTGCCCAGCTCCACTGCACCTCCTGCCCTGCCACGTGAAAGAAACCTTTGTTTATGGCAAAAAAGTATGTGCCCACCAGCAGACCTAATTAATCGAAAGCGCGCTCTAGTGGGAGAAAGTTTGGAAAAAAGTCAAATCGCAATACCCACGTGGCAGGGCACAAATCAATCACATAAACAGCCCTGGCGCCCAGCTCCACTGCACCTCCTGCCCTGCCACGTTGAAGAAACCTTTGTTTATGGCAAAAAAGTATGTGCCCACCCGCAGACCTAATTAATCGAAAGCGCGCTCTAGTGGGACAAAGTTTGGAAAAAAGTCAAATCGCAATACCCACGAGGCGGAGCACAAAACAATCGCATAAGCAGCCCCGGTGCCGATTCTCAAAGCACCTCCTGCCCTGCCACGTGGTCAATAGCTATGTTTATAGAAACGTTAAAGAAGTTACAATCGCCAAATCCACATGGCGAATCACTTATCAAACACATGGGCAAACCCTACCTGCCCTGTTGCCTCGTGCCGAGGGTCAGATGCCGTAAAGCCAACCAATCACATGCAACCCTATCCGACCTGGCAACCTGGCATCCACTATCCCACCCCTTCACGCCACCATCCAACCCCAGAAAACCGGAAGAGGGAAAAGAAACGGGGAGGGTAGGGGAGGGGGAGTAGAGAATGCCCAGTCACACTTACCACACCGTCAGTGTCATTGTTGTTATCGTTGTTGTTGTTGTTGTTGTTGTTGTTGTTGTTGTTGTTGTCACCGGCAGTGTTGTTGTTATTATTGTTGTTGTTGTGATTGTTGTTGTGGCTGTTGTTGTGGCTGTTGTTGTGGTTGTTGTTGTGGTTGTTGTTGTGGTTGTTGTCGCTTCCGGTCGCGCACGGACTCAGAATTCCTCCTTCCATATCACTGTCGAGCACAGTCTTATTGTTGTTGGTGTAATTGTTGTTGTTGTTGTTGGTGGTGGTGGTGGCCTGTGCAGATGTCAGCGTCTTAGTCGCAGGCACTAGTGGTATGATCAATGTCGCTGAATCAGATGTCCTCGTCGTGTGCGCCATCTCTTTTGTTGAACGCCCCAAGTCATTCGTACTCATTGTGGCATGCACAGGGGCAATGATCGTTGATGTAGGTAATGTCGATTCTGAGGTCGTTGTCGAAATCGTAGTTGATGCTGTCATTGGCGCCGTCAATGACGCTGTCGTTGATGTTGTTGAAGACGATGGCGAGGTCTCAAGCCCGGCCCCCTGCGAGCACCTGATCAGCCCCGCACCCCACACACGTGCTTCAGCCAGGAGCTGACGACAGTCGCTCCATAGAGCGTTTGCCCGCTGCCAGTCGATGTACACATCCAACTTTAGCGCTGGTCCCTCCTCGTACGTCTCCATGATTACCAGCATGCCCTGGATCGTTGCTTCCACCCAGCCGGTCACAGAGGTCACCCCCCAGTCAACCTCCAGTCCGGGCGGGAGATGCGAGGAGAGCAAGGACATCATAGACCTGAGTTTCTCCCGGTCCTTGTCCAACATGGAGAGCCAGATATCAGCCTCCAGTCGCCTCTCCTCCACGGAAGCCATCTTGAAACGCAAGAGTCTTCACTGCACTAGACGCCTCACGGTCGCCACAGACCCACGTTTAGGTCTCCTCGTCGTAGCCGGTCCCCTCGCCACGTCAACTCACCTGTCAAGCCCCTGCTCCCTAAATCTTTGCGCAAGGACGCCGTCTATACATTGACCACGAGGTGCTCCCACCTCGCACTTATCACCACGTGTAGCCCCTGGTCAACCCCACGAAGGCATGGGTTGACCTTCTCTTTCTGCGGCGATGGCGTCAACGCCATCCGTTCACCTCAGACTCTCCGACGAATCGCGGTTCAAGGCCGCCGGGCCCGCCGGCCGGCATGCTCCCCACGCGCTCGCGCTCTGGACCTTGACCACTGGATTCTTTTTTTTTTCATCAAGCATGAGGGCTTCGTCGTTTACAGACGTATTTTCAAGGACTGTGGGTGGGGAGGGAACGGGTCTGGGGTCTATTGTCAGCCAATCCTTAAATCTTAATCGGTAATCCCTTGGCACCTCCTCTCCATGGCTGCCCTCCTCCCCCTCATCTTCTTCCCAACCCCCCGTCCAGCTTACTTCCGCTACTCATCCCTCCCGATCCCCGCCCAACCATTCCCTAGAAAAATGTATTAGCCGTTCCCGGATGTCTTTGGATCTATGGAGGTTGTCTAGTGTTTGCTTCGTTGTCTTCCATCAATGCGAGAGTTCCAGTTGGAAGTGCGTTTTGAATTGTTCCACCCTTTCTTCTCCCTCTACCCGAACTTGGTCTAGAGTTAGGACGCATCGTTGCCACCATAGGACCCACAAGATCGTTCGTCGGGACAGATGGAACATGTTTGACACAGAGATGACGTTTTGGAAGGGTGGGTAATGGCCCGTTAAGATGGCATGCCAATCCCACGGCCATGGATGCCCCGGGACCATTTGTTGCCACACCCTATCCCACCACCTCCAGGTGAGAATGGCTGCGGGGCATTGAAGGAATATATGCTCGATTGTCTCTGCTCTCTTTCTAGCCGGAAAACCCAGCAAGCATCGAGAGCACCAAGGGAGTGCACGGCCTTGTCGTTCTAACTGCGACTGGTCGATCAACCAATCGTTAGTTGGTAGGCACCGATGCAAAATCTGCCACAAGAGAGATGTAATTTTTGCTGGTTTATACTTGGTGTTGCAGGACCAACGTCACGGTATTGGTGTGAGAAGGTGTCTTTCCACATTAAGATGCCTTTGGCATTGGTCGATCACCGTGTCTTTCAGGCAACACTTTAATCTGAGCATACGATACATTGCTTTTACTGAGAGTCTCGACAGTGTTAACTTTTAAGTTTGGGCTGTCGTGGGCTGTTCCGTGGGTCACGGTTCCAGACCCATTCCAAAGGATCTATGGGAAGGGCCTCTATGGCTATCTTCGGAAAAAAGGCCCGCCGACTTTTGTGATAAGGTGCTCACCACACACCCTTCCGAAACATGGAAAATCCATGCCACGTGTTCGCCACACAGGCTTTCCACGCAACTGGTTTCGACAAAGTTTCGTAACATGTCAGGGAGTTTGGCTTTGACAGGCCTTTCAAATCTGCAACCTCTTTCCCGCCTGTCACAATGGGGTTTTCAAAAGTCCGTCAGTGGTCTTGTGGAAAGGACACTCCCAAAAGGGGCTATTAGCAAAAGACAAAAACAAAAAACGAGAGATAACGATGTTCGTAGCCTATGTTTCGAAAGTCACACGAAGAGTTTTTTTTTTTTTTTTTTCCATTCAGCATGTGTGAACAAGAAAAACAAACGTGAAATGGGCACTCCCCACAGGAACTTGGCAGTTGATGTACAATGTCGGGATGTAGTCTCGGTACATCAAAACTCTGTGCCTTGTGATTACATAGTGTTCACCCTCCTTTTGCTGCAAGCATAACCCCTCCTTCGTGTTACATCCCAAGGGCCTCGCCATTGCTCTGCCCATGTGCCTGCCGCGTCGTATCCAACTTTTTTTTCGACTTCTTTTTTCTTTAACTCTTGGGAAAGCAAAAATGCATTTGTGCTCACCTCTTGAGGTGGACGCAAATCGCATACCCCCACGGCTAGGCAGGCTGGAGGACTTGAGTACCCATTTGCGTCATTTGCGTACCTGTGCTGCCTGTGCGACCCCGTACTATCGCAGAATCTGCAATTTTTGTGAATTTTGCTACCTTTGTGAGTATGCCCTCAGAGGCACGGTTCCACTAGCGCACGAGTGATGGCCTATTGCAACGAGTGCGACACCACCTGAAAACGAAGAAAAATAATTTTTAAAAAAAGTTAAAAAAAAAAGCGGTTATGTTTGATTCACACACCCTCACCTGTCCTCACCCTTCGTCCCCTCCCCCCCTCCCCCCCCTCTTCGAATAAATGTGCAGAGAGGTTGCAATAGACCGGGGAAAACAAGGAGATCACTACCAACCCCATGGAGTGCTTGAGTTTTCTTTTCTATCCCCCCCCCTCTCCCCCATGAAAAAAAAAAGTTTTCTTTTCTCGTTTGAAGTGCGGCCAATCAGTTTACAGCGCAGGCCGGACCTGATCTGTGTGCAGGAAACCCATACCATGGACAAGCCGGAGCATCAGCGTGCGCACAGAACAGTATGGCCATACCAAAAAATCCAGGCGTTTGCCCCCGGCCCCAGGAGCGCAAGGGTGGCCATATGGGTCCCGCCGGGATCACGGGCGGAAGTGGTTTACTCAGAGGTAGATCCAACGAAAGGTAGGTGGATCTCAACGCTGGTGATGCTAGAGTTATAACTCATATGCGTGGTATGCCTCAACGACCCAAATGCTGTTCGGGAAAGAAAGGTGACTATAATGCAGCTCCGGATAGGGGGCTGGACAGATGGCAACCTCCCACCCCGTGTCCATGGTACATGGAGGAGGACGAAAAGATCGGCAAGGACCTCTGCGACACTTTAGGGACCTATGATACGTTTCGACGTCTCCACCCTAATGAGAAAGTCTTCACATGCCACCGGATCAACGCCACGTCCAGACTGACCAGATCGAGAATAGACTTCATCCTTATCTCAGAGGACCTCGAGGGGGCCCTCCAAATAGCGGCAATCCTGCCCCCCAGTCCGTTCACAGGTCTTGACCACAGGACATGCATGATCGCACTGACTTTCAGGAAGAGACCGGATCAAGGGCTGGACTTTTACAAACTAAATACCTCTCTACTAAAAAATGATCGGTTCAAATGTTACATAGCGGATGTGTGGTATTATTGGCGAACAAAAAATGACATAATAGGCTCTAAATTAACATGGTTAATAATGGACTGTTGTTTCTAGCAAAAAAATGCAAAGACTATTCAAAACTCATAGCGTCATACAAAAACCAACAAGAAATGACATTGCTAAAACAAATCCAATAGTTGGAAGAATGCACACAATAAGATGACCAGGTCACGCAGATATCACTGCTGAAAAACAAACTTATTGACTTTGCAAAACAGCGTTGGAATGGAACACGTATAAGGGGAAAACTGACAAAGAACCAGACAGAGGCACCAATGGACTCCCACTTCTTCAGCATGGCCATAATCAGAACAAGAAGAACAACGATAGAAGGACTTATGAACCCCTGGGCGCAAGAAGAGCCCCTGAGTCTCTCCACTCCACAGTGTGTCAAGACCGCAAGGGATTTTTTCAAGGACCTGTTCTCATCCCACATTGGGAACCCCGAGTGTGAAGAGCACATCAACGCAGTAGAAGACTTTCTTGAACCTCTCCAACACCGTCTCTCCCAACAACAAAGGGACAATCTTGAGGGGCCCCTCTCCAGAGACGAAATATGGACAGCATTGATGCAGATGGAGGAAGAGAAAACACCCGGGGTCGACGGCCTCCCGAAGGAGTTCTTGGAGACCATGTGGAACATTCTAGATGAGGATCTCATGACATACTACCGCCAAGTCTGGCAGACAGGGAAGATGGGGGAACTGGTGGGACAGGGGGTCTTAGCCTTGCTGTACAAAAAAGGAGACAAACTTAACATCAGGAACTATACACCAATAACACTCCTCACAGTGGTCTATAAGATGTTGGCAAAGAGCCTAGCAAACCGACTGATCCCCGTGATGGAGGACATCATCCACCCAGCTCAAACTGCCTTCATTCAGAACAGGAATATCCAAGAAAACATCCTCTTAGTCAATGCAGTCTTGAGGCTAACCAAACAAAACAATCAAAATACGCCCATAATCTTTATCGACTTTGAAAAGGCATACGACCATGTCGACTGGTTCTTTCTGGACAGGTGTCTCAACAAGATGAACATTGGCCCCGTCTTTAGGAAATGGGTGTCAATTCTACATAGCAATGCGTCCACAAGGGTGCAAATCAACGACTGTCTTGCACCAGAGATCCGCCTGACCCGTTCAGTGAGACAAGGGGACCCTCTTGCGCCTTTTCTCTTTGTGATAATAATGGAGGCCTTGGCTGCAAACATAAGACACCAGAAGGACTTGAGAAAGATCCGGATAACAACCATACCCGAGGAAGCACTTCCGATTTGCTCCCTCTTTGCGGACGACCTAACTATAATGGTGGAGGCCACGTGGGAAAACATGGAGGAAATCCGCAAGATGATGGACAAATTTTGCCAAGTATCTGACATGGTCGTCAATTGGGGAAGCAAAACCCAAGGATGGTGGATACACTCCCAGGGAGGGAGGCCACCCGAATAACCCAAAGTTCACTAGCTGGACAAGGCAACACCGGTCCGAGTCCTAGGAGTCCAAATGACAGCAGAAGGCCGCCCGCCCTCCAACGACGAATGGCTCGTCGGTCCGGCCCTCCAAAAAATGACGGCATGGAAAGGGAAGCACACCTCACTGTTCGGACGAGCCTTAGCAATAAACAACGTGGTGCTAGCTATTCTGTGGTATAAATCTTTAATATGGCCCCTTAGCAAGGAAGCGCAAAAAATATTACGTAGACAGGTGGCGGCCTTTCTATGGAGAGGAGATCACGAATCCCTAACAGCCATCAGTCGGGTGGCATGGGATTCGGTTTTTCAGCCCAAAGCCCAAGCAGGGCTAGGTATTATAGACCCACCCACACAAACAGCAGCACTCAGCCTAAAATGGATTCAAAAGTTCATAGTGGAACCACACTCTCCATGGAGCAAGCTTGCATTGCACTGCATCAGAAGCTTAGCTCCCAAAACACCCTCTTTTGTTGATCTCCTGCTGTGGCTGGAAGATAGATACTGGGCCCTCCCACGACTTCAGGGCAGATTGCGCAATACGTTCTGTCCGGGACTCATAATAAACTGGAGGAGATTGCCCCTGCCGGATAAACGAGCCCCGGACAGATGGGAAGAGGTCTACAAACAACCCTTATTTGGCAATAGATGGGTAACTGACACGGGTGGCCGGGTCCTCCACGGCACAGTGGCGCCTTGGAAAAACTGGGTGCAAAAAAGGATTACTGGAATTAGGGACATGTGGGACAACCAAGAGCGGGATTGGAAAACAGAGGAACAACTTAAAGACCAACTCAAATATGCTCGTGCAAGGGAGGACCGCTTGGAAGAGTTTATCTTTTCCGTCCCACTTGACTGGTACCGCATTCTCAAGAAAGGACCGAAACTCCATGAGGGGGACTGGGTGGCGATAGCCGAGAAGAGGGGATGGGTTGGCCTGATTCATGCGCTCCGTCAGGAGGATGCACTAATCGAACTTTATACAGTAAGCGGACAATGCCGGCTAGAGGGACGCAGCGACCCATTTAAGTGGATGGCAAGAAACCAGCTTTTCAGAATCCGGGTGTTAGAGGATGGACAAGAAAGGTTGGCGTTCCGACCAGAAACCTCAATCGCCATGCTTCCCTTCGACCCGTTGAACTGGGGTTGGACCCCCTCGAAATCTTTCCCGAAGGGTACCAGAAAAACCTTGTTCCTACACAGACTTTCGGCTAAATCCTCCTACCGGATGCTTCGCCCAAAGAAACAGTTGGTGGACAGCATCAATGAAAGGTGGGGAAAGCACCTTAATGTACCTACAGAGCGCCTGAAACCGATCCGGTGGTTCCACGAAACCAAGAAAAAACTGGCGAAGATTACATCTCTGCAATGGCAGATTGCGCATAGATGCCTTCCCACAAAAAACTGGATGATAGATCACACCCATTTAGAACAGAAGGGGCTTGCGGCCCCGTGGTGTCCTAGCTGTCTGCAAAACTTCCCCCATAGAAAGATACCAGAAACCATAGAACACATTTTTTTCCAGTGCCCGGGGGCAATCCTCACCTGGCGTTGGTGGGATCGAATATGGAGGCAAACGGTAGGAGACGAGGACTGGCCCTGGGAATGGCGGGCGATACTCATAGGGCATTGGCCCCATGGCCAATCCTGTGATTTCAGATCCAATATGTTTCAGTTGGGTAGACGTGCCATACTATGGGCGCTGTGGTGGAAAAGATGTGCACTGGCCATCGACAAGGCAAGGGTGGAAGGTCCGGAAGTGACAGAGCAAATCAAATCGCATATACAAACAGAATTGCTAATGAGATGGCAGGTGCTAGAAGGGCAATTGGCTCCCCTGAGCGACACCGCAGAGATACAAAAGAAAATTGAAACCTTTGGCAAGGAATGGTTGGGGAGTGAACAAGGGGGATGGATAGCGTCGGTGAGTTGGGAGGGGAGGAACAAGGGGTCCGAGTTAAGAACAGACAACCCGAAAAAAGAAACACTTCATAGGGATTATAAACTGGTCTTCAATAACTGGACAGTCCCAGACCCGACGGAGCCCCTTCGCCCCCCACACGACTTTCCGGACCTTTTCCCCCCAAGTGCCCTGACAATTCTAGATGAAGCATGGTATGGCTAAATGGGGTTGGACAGTGGGGGAGGAACATAAGGATCTCTCTTCTGGAGCCCCCAGGGAGTTTTCCTTCTAACCAAACAGCGTTTCAATCTCCTGAAGAGGTATCAGTGCATATTGAGAGATCTGGCGCCCTGGGGGTGAAGAGATACGGGAGATAAGGGCTACATTACGATGATTTTCACAACACCTGCTCAGTGAATCCCCTGAAGACAGGGCAATCAATGCTGGCAGGGCTCACAATCACTGTGCTTACTCATTCTCAGATTTTGTATAAGGGACGCTGGACCCGCTTTCCAGCAGGTGATGCTCCCCACCAATAGATGGAGTCTCTCCCCAGGTGTTAGTGGTGTCTGCTCTTATCAGCAGCACTAACACTGACGGGGGGTGTTTAAAAAAAAAANAAAAAAAAAAAAAAAAAAAAAAAAAAAAAAGGGTTACAGTTCACAATTGCATTTCGAACTGCGTTTTAGCAGTTTAGACGGGGCCCAAGTTTCAATTGCAGTTGAAACTCGGGCTGGCCTTTTCTAGCAGTTCAGTCAGGCACATGAAGAAGAGGAACTGTCGGCAAACAGTCACTCGCATGAGCCAGGATATTAGACAAATACACCAATATAACATAATCCTGATTGCACACAAATTTCGAACTGAGCACGAATAAACAGAAGGGAAAAAGCCCGAAATAAAACATGAGACACAGGGCTTCAAAGTTCAAACCCAAAGAGTCAAAAAAGACTCAACCCCCCATATCCATCCTCTAACCGATGCGGCCATCCCTCAACGCGTTTCTACTACCCCGCCAGTAGCGTCATCACGAGGTATCCTGATTGCAATCGAACCACAGTTCAACTAAGGAGGCCAATACCATAGCCTTGCCTCCTTACATAGCCTACGCTACACCTGTACTCTCCAACCCTGTGAGGAGAAACCATACCAAAGTCGCATCAAATGTCAGTCCCCGAATCTCCAAACAGAAGCATCCGCGACGACAGAGCGTCGTATAATCATCAAAGGGACAATCGTCCGATCTAACTCGGCTGACACCCAAGGACCGGAAGAAAGAAGGCAGCATCCGGAGAGGAACTTCGTCAAGATCCCTGCACAGACAAGCAACAAAACAAGGCAAACACACAGGGAAGAAAACACAAGAAAAATCTCCCGGTGCCCAGCTGCAGCAGGAAACGTGGATAGACCTAGCCATGAAGGCGGAACGAAATGCCTCGACGATTCTCCGCAGGCGGACAGGACAGGACACCCGTGGCCAAGCAACAGAACGGCGTGTCAGAGCCAAAATGAGGAAGACAGGAGTACTCAAAGGCGTAACATAGAGCAGCAGCTTGCGATACCCACCAGTCAGGCACATGGCCCTTTTTTTTTTTTTTTCCGATCGCACGCTGCACTGCGTCGCGCCGCGGCTGGAAAAAAAAAGAAAAACAGCCCCATGGTTGGGCCACGACTGAGATGTCTCGGCCACACCCCAGACTGGCCACGGCCGAGATGTCTCGGCCACACCCCAGATTGGCCACGGCCCAGATGTCTCGGCCACACCCCAGATTGGCCACGGCCCAGATGTCTCGGCCACACCACAGATTGGCCACGGCCCAGATTCGCGTGGCGGGTCTCGGCCACATCCCAGATTGGCCACGGCCCAGATGTCTCGGCTACACCACAGATTGGCCACGGCCCAGATTGGCCACGGCCCAGATTCGTGTGGCGGGGCGTGGAGGGGCCTCCCTGCACAATTCAGAGAGATGGAGGCCAAAGAAGAAAAAGGAAAGAATAAGAGAAAAAAAAAAAAAAAGAAGCAACTATGTCTGCTCGTATCAGCACCACTATCACAAATGGGAGGTGTGTTTCAAAAAAAAATAAAAAAATCCACGTAGGTGGAAGTTACACCAGTTAAAAAAAAAAAAAAAAAAAAAAAGTTACACCAGTGCTTTGAGGAATGTATCTGGCCAGTTGTGAGGACCGTGAGACATGTTTTTTTCTTTGTTTAATTTTTGTTGTAAGGTCCTTGTAGCGCCCTGTCAGCCAGGCAGGGCGGATTCCACGCGAGGCAGCTAAGAGGCTCGCCACACAGGCTGTCGAAACTGAAAGAGTTTCTACAGGTGTCAGAAAAAATTTGAAAGTCGGTGGTCTACAGTTTGGCCCCCCTTCGCCACACAGGCTGTGGAGGGGCAAGGTTTTCGGTCATGGCCAGGCGGACGGATTTCACGGAAGTTGACGGAACAGTCCCTGACAACGCAAATTTAAACGCAATATTCGAAAGCTAGGCGGGGCACTGTCGAATTTCCGTCACCTGCAGGGGGGAGGAAAGGGCGGCTATCGAAAGTACCATTCTGACACCTGTAGAAAGTTTTTTGAGCCGGTATTCTTCGAAAGTCTGTGCGGCGATGCAAAATTGTCGAAAACCGGTTTTCTACAGCCTGTGTGGCGCGCCTCTAACTGCCTCGCTTCATTCAGTTCCAGACAAGTACTGTTGCATCCTGTGTCGGACCGCGATCACAGCATAAGGGATGCTTTTGTTTTTTTTTTCCGTTTTATCTGCTGTTCGTTGATAGACGAGGGCCCTGACTGAACTGCTACCCAAAGGCAGGTCAAGTTTCAACTGCAATTGAAACTCAGCCCCTGACTAAAGTGTGAAATCAGTGTTTCGAAAGCAATTACAAACTATTTTCGTGACTGCGCCGAAGTTACCCCGAGAGGTGAAAGAATAGTATGCCCTCTGCAGGCAGCGGGCGATCACGCCCTGACTGAACTGCTACCGAAAGGCAGGTAGAGTTTCAACTGCAATTGAAACTCGGCCCCCGACTAAAATGCGAAATCAGTGTTTCAAATGCAATTACAAACTATTTTCGTGACTACACCGAAGTTACCCCAAAAGGCGAAAAAAAGGCGAATTCAAAGAATAGTACGCCCTCCGGCAGGCAGTGGGCGATCACGAAACGGAGCTGCGCTAATGTGCATTGACTCACGTGGCCAGACCTCTCCGTCGGCATAGCTGAAGCGATGCATGGCTGACTAGGGCACAAGGGCGCTTGGGGGTGCGGAACTTCACGGGGCCCTGAAGGGTTCCCGGCTATGGCTGACCTTGGCCGGTTCAAACTGGTATTCCCAACTAGTCGTGTAGGGTACGTGGACAGAGTGGGGAGACTGTTGGGTGGGGTCCGTTTGTCGCAATAAACAAGATATGCAAAACGATGGGAAGGGCTATTGCCCCTCTGGTCCTCAGATATGCAAACTTTTGATAGGGATGGGCGTTTTAGGCTAACGTTGTTTTCCTTGTAATTGATGGACGAGTGTTGCTCACCTTCCATTTGACTACGGCTTGGTGTGACGGTCGATGACTTTGCTTTTTAACCCGAAAGAGAGTGGGCCGTCGATATTGCCCTGGCCACGGTCAGATTTGATGAACTTGTCCGAAATAAAGACCGCATGCAGATTTTGTGGATTAGGAGAGAGAGAGAGAGAGACAGAGAGAGA
>BFEA01000195.1:1663044-1677005 GCA_003427395.1 Chara braunii | reverse complement strand
GGGGGCAATGGGTGAACCGGCGTTTGTGAAACTTCAAACCCCCTTTCCCCCCCCCCCACACCCCCCCTTTCTGTTGTACTGAACCGGGAGGGGGGTTCCGTTGGACCTTCCCCTACCTCCTATATTCACTCATGCAGGCGTGGGTTCCAGCGTTTGTGGGACCCTCTCCCGGTTTAGGACGTTGGTAGGGGGTCTGGTGTGTCACAAACGTTGGACCCCCCCCCTTACACGTGAGTAAATGGGAGGGGGGAAAGGGAGGGGTCCGACGTTTCACAAATGCCTGACCCCCCCCAAATGAACCGGGAGGGGGTCCGGCATTCCACAAACGCCGGACCCCTCCTTAGAGAACTGAAGGATGGGAGGGCGTCCAACATTGAAGAAACGTCTGACCACCCCTCCTTCGTGGCTCCCCGTCCCCTCCCCCCCCCCGCAGTGGACCGGGAGGGGGTCCGTCATTCCCGAAACGTCGGACCCCCCTTACAAAATTAAAGGATGTGAGGGGGTGCGGCGTTGAGAAACGTTGAACCCCTCCCCAGAGTGAACCAGGAGGGGGTCCGACATTCCAAGAATGTCGGACCCCGACCTCCCCCCCCCTCTTCCCTTTCATTTGGAGGTGTCAAGCATTGCTGAGACGTCGAACCCTTCTCAATGTTAAGAGGGCTCCGGCGTTTGTGGAACGTTGGACCTTTTCGATGTGAACGCCAGACCCTATATATCACCGTATAAGCGTCTGGTATTTCATACTCAATTGGCTCTATGTGGTCCGTTGACGAGATCGGATCCGGCATTTGTGAAACGTTGGACCTTCTATGGACCGTTCACCGTATAACCTGTACGACCCACCTCTATTATGGGTGGGTGTGGATAGGGTTGGGAGGGGGGGGTAAGGAGGAGGGGTTTGCGTTATTCAAACGCTTGAGAATCCTGGGTGGGAGCATGGGGCAATGATAAACTCTCACTCACTCGTGACCACATATTGTGGGTTGCTTTATCTACCAGGTTCCCTAGGCCGATAATGTCACCATGATTGTCGAACCATCCATTCGATTGCTGCATACACCGAATGCAGCTCAAGTCAATATGACCTACGAGAGTCGATCGCCTTCCGGATAATTTACACCGTCCAAACACTGAGTTTGGGTAGACCTCACCAATAGCTCGCCTAAACGATGTGTTGTTCGTCACCACCAAGCAATGAAGGGCAATAACGTCATTAGACGTCTCCGTTTTAAACATATCATCAATGGAGCTACTCAGTTCACTTTCGTCGGAGTGTGGAATGCTTTGGGGGCTTCGGGTTTCACACACCCCCAACCTGTCTGCGAGGAGGATGATATTCCATACGATTTCGTGCTTTCCCAAATGACCATCGCCGAGTTCAAACGGGAGCAACTACTGAGAGACGAGTTCGGACGAGAACAAATTATGAGAGATCGTCATTTTGAAGTCAACGATGACGTCGTCGAAGGACCCATTGTTCCTCCTTACTCGTCGTTGCTCGGTTGACAAGGAAAAAGGAGATACACTTACAGCACGTGCAAAAGAGGGTCAAATGAGTCGGATGCCACATACGAATATAGGTGCAGCCTCGAAGACTGCGAGGTCGTTTTGACGAAGACATGTTGCAAGTCTTACGGGTGTCTCGCTAGAATAAAAGCAGTGGAGATCCAAAAGTGCAAACGCGAGTTCAAATCGGTTAGAGGGAAGGACAAACACAATTGTTGGATATCGAAGCTTCGTAGTTTCACATCGCTAGTGCAAAGGAAGCCCGAGGTGAAACCTATTGTAGAAATGCATCCGGTGTGTGTCACTGCATGATGTTTGATGCTAAATTCTGACTGAAACACATACAAAAAACATAACAATGACCTTCGACGACGGAGCAGTGGACGAGTCCGACCCTATGTTACATCAGACGGAGACGGGTTCGGGTTTCGAGATTAGGAGCTGTATTTGTCTCCCTTCAGTGTATGCTTCTAAGAAAGATGTTTATAGAAACATCGTCCGTAGGTTATAGAAATTGGGCGTGTCTTGCTCGTCGTACTAGGTGTTTTGTAAGATATGGAGAGATTTTTTCTGGCATGTTCTACTTGCTCGAGTAACTGACCACGCAAGGTGCAACGAGTGCATAAAAAATGTTATCCTCATCGACGGAGCCCTTCCGGGGCCATAGTGGGAACTTGTTGCCGCACAAAAGAGCCACCTCGATATGCAAAAGGCCCATCGCAAGTTGCATGATAGATGGTTAGTTGAGTCTCAGTTTCATAAGACCGAGAGTTCGTGCATCATTATAGACGGAAATTCAATGTCCCAGGCAAAAACTACCCTTCCCCATGCATCACATCGACATTTGTCAAAATAGATGGCTGACAACACGATGATGAAAATGAATCTCACCTCTATAATTGTTCATGGTAGGAAGTCGTCATTGTTTGTGCACACGTAGGAAGTCGTCATTGTTTGTGCACACGTGGTTGCAAGTCTTGAGAGACGTGCAAGCGAGAGAAGGGGACCTCCCACGTGTGCTACGCGTCTAAACTGATAACTGCGGTGGACAGAACAAAAACAAATTCGTTTTTGCATTCCTTACTTAGTTGGTCAAGTTTCACATTTTTGAGGTTATGGAGATGGGGTTCATGATAGTCGGGCACACCCACACTGACATCGATGAAAAACTTAGTTTGTTCATTCATAAACTCAACGGGGCTGACGCATACACGATGGACGTAGTACTTAAAATGTCTTGTGAGTAGTCAGTGGACTGTATGCAGCTTATGGAAATTGTGGACTGGAAAACCACGATTTTTCCATACCTTGACACTTTGATTTCAGGCCATGCCACACACCATCTTTTTCGATTCTACATGGAGGGTGAAAATCCGGCTATGGTTTACAAAGCACACTGCACCACTAAAAAGTGGGGGCCTGAAAAGAGACTGGTGTACTAGTTCAAACAGCGTGCAGATAAAAAATGGACAGGTCCTACATTGGGATTTAAGCCTCGCCGCGAGTCACCCAACCCCGCTTCCGGTGACTTTACGAACAGTAAAGTGGGTCTGCGAGTGTTATCGAAAACGTGGAAGGATGCTATGAACGAATGGGAAACACAAACTAGAGACGAGCGCCAACTTAAGAGTGATAGACTGAAATATTGGACGGACCGTTTAGCCAAGTTCGACAACATTAAAGCAGAAGAGACCAGATAGGACCGTTATCATACTCGTTTTGACCATCACCCAGGTCGAGGAAACCAAGTAAGCAGTCCGCGATCCCGTACGTCGTAGCACAGCCGGTGAGAAAACCGTACTTTGTCGGTCATGGGAAAGATGCACCCAAACCGGAATTTGGCCCTTTTAAACTAATCGAGATTGACAATTTCGTAGTTTTGTGCGCTCATGATGACCACGTATAAGAAGGGTGCACCTTCTGGGTTGCCCGTGCCTTTAAGAAGGAGACTGCAAGTATTTTCTCGGAGGACTTGAGGCCGCACGGTCGTAAACATGATGTAACAAAGTTTTACAAAGATGCATGAAACAAAACATGGAGAGTGAAAACTTAGTTGGAACCAGGATGGCAAGACCTCAGAAGTGTAGCTTGGGCATGGGTAAGCGGGATACGATCTACAACGGGGATGAAAATATGGAAAGGGGATGCACTTAAAGCACAACTGTCATTGGCAGCACCAGACTCAGCTAAAACTGCATACAAACGCAGTCGGGATAGCGATGCATGACTGGGTGGTAGATTAGTATCATTCGAGATGCGATGATATAGGTCTGTCGACAAAGGACGACTAATCGGAAACATGCTTACAACAGCGTATGTGTTGTATACAAAAGCTACTACACGTGATTCTTCAAGTTGTGGGATGAGCACTTACGTCAACAAGTGTGATCGACAGGTTGGACGAGATAACAAAATCGAGGATTGTCGAGGTACTTCGAGTGGATCTATGGCTAAGCGTTCTCCCATGACGAGGAATAGTTGAAAACAGAAGCGAGAGCAATTGGGATATCCCAATCATAGAATGTTTATGCGGAACAGTCATCGACATACAATCCATGGGAATGGGAAACACTCAATGAGATATCATCCATGGGGCCTTCGGTTCAATCCCCGGTAGCCTCATAAAGGGAGTTATGATTTGCCAACTTTATTTACGAGTGTTTCCACGTCCGTTTGTTTTATTCATGTGTGTGTGATGTGTAGGGTGCATAATGTCGTTGAGCATATCGACAAACATCAGTGAGAGTCCCTCGATACACATGCCCTTAGCAAAACCGTTTCTTCCTTGTGCGAAATCGGTGCGGCATTATAGGGGTCATACGTGGTTCCATGAAACTCCCACAGAGGACTTCGAAGAGAACCCATGGATGACCGTCGTCCCGTACATGAACCATCATCTTGACGAATGAAACGATGGTAATTGGAACGCGATGGAGAGTGTCTGCCATTGGGCAAACCATTACAAGTTTGCCAATATGTTAGAGTTTGGGAACCTCATGCCAGCGCCTGATGTTGTCCTCAAACCCAAGTTCCTCACCCGTGTGCGTAAATCATTCCGCTTCATTAACCGCTTTAGCGATCGCCTCGTCTGCAAGTACATCACTTCTTCACGACGAACTTGAGGAAGTTCACAGAAACCAGAGTTGGTGGACTGCGCTCGTCATTGTTCATTGTAGAAGCAGTACTCACTTTGTTGCCTATGAATTTTTCCACAAAATGTGTCATACTGTTGTGTGCGGTTGACTATTACCAGATGTGCTTTCGCCAGAGTGCTATGTGTGGCTTCTTCAGACATAAGTAGGAAACTCGTGGATGCAGGTGTGCGTGCATCACCGAACGAGTTGCATATTGATAGGTCCAAGTTCATGGTTGTGCCGTATCGATGAGATCCAAATGAGCATTCGGATGTGGTGATAGCATGTCAGGTCGAAAATTACTCATTATGGCATGAGGTGGAAGAGAAAGTGTCTGACATATGAGACTGTATAGGGAATTCCGTAGTACGACCAAAAGGGTTTGTTAGGACGAAATGCATGTGCGTATTTTCGGAGAATGCAACGGTCGAAGAACCACAAATCTGCGTAATATATGAATCATCTATGAAGACTATGTATGACTTCAGTTCAAGACCTTGTCCTCGGGATAACCCATATATCACAAGATCCGGACGGGTTATCAGAACTTGTGCGTAAACCACTAGTACTTTTGTTGGTTCAAAAATACTCGGTCTCTGACCTTTTAGGAGACCGAAACGAAACGACGACTGCCGATCAGATTTATCAATGTCGGGCTCGGTCTCTTGAAAGTTTCGGAACTTGGCAATAACTTATCGAAAATAGGCTCGGAGGTACACGTGGTTTAAGGAAAAAATAGTGAAAATATAATCTTAGAAAAAACGTGTGAAGTTCAAACGTTGTAAAAATGTAATGCATAGAGACCATAATTTTTATTTTTTTCCGGCTAGGATCCATCGTAGTGAGGGGTTGTCGATTTAAGAGCACGAAACTATTTCATAAATACAAGTTGTATTTTTTACGAAACATGTTGTGCGTGTGTAACCGAAAATGATAAACATCCAGGGTGGAGACAAAGATATGAAGTAGCAGAAAGAAGTGTAAGAGGCAGTATTTGCCAAGAACGGAGCAAGTGGACGCTATACCGAGTATGTTCGTAGTTGTGTAATTTGTGAAATTGTATATCATACAACAGACGTGCTGGTTTAGAATATTCATGATTTAATTTGATGAAGATCGCGATTTTTGTTCGTCTACGCGCTCAACTTGAAGGATGGAATATGGTCAAACCAGCTCGCATGAAAGCGAATCCTCTAATGAAGTCTCATCAACAATTTAGGATCGGATTATTGTAGGCACAAACATTTGGTCAGTTGAGATCATTGATGAATTTTTAAATTATGAGTACATAAATGGTGAAAACGAAGTTGGACCGGATAGAGCAATTATACCGATCACGGGTTTTGTCGACGGACAAGAAACGATCGTGTGCGATCATGGATCGAATGTATGGTACCTATACACAAAGGAGGAAGAGGTTGACGTTATAGTATCGAGTAGAAATGTTGTTGATCCTTTGAAGATGTAAGCATACTAGAGGGAGGTATGCATGAAACAAGACTGAGACACAAAAGACTAAAGGAAACAAAAAGTGTGGGCATGACATGTCATTGGCAGAAAAGAATTGCTCGCACTAGTGATGGTGGACTACTATGGTCGAATCCGAGTGTACAATAGAGGTAAAATCATAGTGATACTTTTTACAGCAATGAAGGTCACTTGTACGAAAATTAATGCGTTCTTCAGTGTCCGGGAAGAATTATGAGACCTTGTAGGTTCGAGCAAACTCGAACTGTTTCAGAATCTGTTAGAAATCGATGCGGCACCTAGGAGAGAGTTAGTGTACAGGGTTGACAGTTTGGTGCATGTGCAACTTCACTACCTTTTTAATAAATGTGAGGAGATAGTGTTCACAGTCGAGCATAAAAGATGTGACACGAATGAAGTGATTCATATGCAGCAGTTTCATTGGTCAGAACAAACAGAAGTACTGTTTGTTGGTGACAGACAAAAGATAGTTGTAGATTGTCCATACTGTGACGACGTAAAGCATGTAAGAAATTTTCTAGCACTTATGTTCAATGCATAAACTGGATAGCATAAGTTAGCATAGAAAATTGTTCATCGACATGATGTGTTCAACAATCAATGCGTTTCATCGCTGACACGTGTTCATCAAGTCCTTACTCAAGGTATCCATGTGCGAGCGAGATAAAAAAAAATATATCCAGAAGTTGAAGCAGATATGTGAATGACAGTCCTTGTTGTGTGAAGAGAAAGTGATATTGCGTTGCAACTATCGTCAGATTCACATTGTGTGCTGAACGAAATTATTTTTTTTTTAGTTATGTTTATTCGTATTTAGATGGTTTTTTTTTTTTTTTTCCGGTTACGCTGCATATATGAATTTAAAATCACAAATATTTGTAATTTGCATCCTTAAAGTTAGTATATACGAGTGGGTGCATCAAACATAGTTTTTTTTTTTTTTTTTTTTTCTATCAGTCGTCGTTGTTTTACAAACTACAATTTTTTTGTTTGACGAATGTTGATAACTATCGGATTATCGATCTTGCAGGGTAATAGTGCTCGACATTATGACAAGAAACAAACAAATTAAGGTGTACCTTGTACATCAACGACGAACTTCACTCTCGTTGCAATGCCTCAAGGCGCAGCGATCACCACAACCAACGGACCATTTCCATACGAATACGAGTCAATAGTGAGATGTGAACTTCATAGATGTAAATTGGTTGTAGTTGTCGTAAGGTTCACAGAGATTGACGTGTGTGACGTGCAAATTTATGGAAGAGAAGGAGAAATGGGAAGAATGCAAAATTATGTGGAATACCATGAAGCAGCTTTGCACGTCCACGAGAAAAAAAAAAACAGCATTGATGCGTCGGGCCAGAAGACTTGAAGGTTGGTTTGCTTTCATAACCAAGTTTAAAAGCATGCCTGTTGCACCTATCCCAACGTGCATGTTCGACAGCTCAAACTATGCAACCATGTGGATTGCCATCATGAATGCAATAAACAGGACCCGCGGGTAATGGGAAAGTCAGGAAATCTGAGAGTATGAGCGGGCATATACATTTAAAGATGTTAAGTTATTTGAATGGTAAATGTAGAGCAATGTTGACAAATATGGCGCATCGTATAGCAATATGGATAAATATTCAGTTGCTTACTTATTTACGGTGTATTTGTTATGACAGACTCATAGAAATATCACAGGATTCTCAATTTCATATGAAAGGCAAGAGAGAAAAAAAAAAAAAAACGGTTGCCTTTCATATGAAATTGAGAATCCTTTCATATTTCTACGAGTCTGTCAAAAAAAATCTACATTGAATGTTTTCAAGTATGGTGGAATTTTGTTGTGCACAGTGGGAAAAAATCCAGATTGAGAAAATTTACCACATTAACCATTTTAATATAATTTATTATATGCGCAAAGAGATATTATCCAGAATATATCACCAAAACTTCTTATGAATCAAGAGAAAAATAAAACCAAAATGCTTATTTGATACCTTTTCTCACGCATTTCCCAAGCAAATGTTGAGCATGTTCATTATATTGTTCGGTTTTGTTAAATAAATGGAAAAAAAAAAACATCAAAACTCTTCTTATTTCAAAATACGTGTACTTCAAAAGTATGAGATCATTCGAAAAAACAGAGTTCCTAAGCGAATCTTGAGCATTTTAGGCCATATTTTTTGATAATTCAACCCATGGTATCCTATATAATGTGGTAGTAAAAGTGTTTGAAAATGAAAAAAAAAGTAAAAAAACTTGAGTTTCGATTTCGTTAAACCACTAGTACCTTTCCCACGTGGGAGAATAGGAAAAACTGGTTGTTTTCCCAATCGCCTGAATTTTCGGAGGTTGGGCCAAACGACAACTGCCATTGATAAAATCTGATCGGCGGCCCTTATTTCGTTTCGGCCTCCGAAGAGGTCGGATGCCTACCTGAGGCCCGCTATTTTCCAAGCGGCAAAGTTTGTTTTGACGAAATTGCTGTTAACTGGCTTTCGCATCGTCCCGTGAGCGTAAGACGTATTTTCCAAAGCATAGACCAGGGGTAGAAGACAGGAAGAAGAGAATTGCAGAGCCAGGATAACTGAAGCTGAAGCTGAATTGGGCAAGCTCCCTCTGACAGAACTGTATTGGCAACATCGAAAAGATCAGACACTTCAACGACTAGAAGTCATTCAAGTCGAACAGCAAACCCTCTGGGCCAGCAAAGCATAGGAAAGAGGCAAGCGATCGGATGTCAAAATAAACCTTCCAACGAATCTGTCCGCCAAGGGCCCTCAGCCTTATGAGGGAGATGCATCATCCTTTCTTCCAAGACGCTGCCCCAGCAAAGGATTCGACCGCATTACCAGAGTACGCTCTAACCTACTCCAAAGATATCCCTACCCTACGAAGGCAGTCAGATCTTCTACTGCAGTAGTTGAAAGAGGAGAAAGTCTTATGGCAACACACTTCAGCCAGATTACCGCAAACAGTCAGACGACAACTCGAGGAGACATTCACATTGGAGGAGCTCTCGCAGACAATCAAGAGTATGGCAACAGGGAAGAGCCCCAGATCTGACGGGGTTCCTATCAAATTTTATGAGGCTACATGGGATCACTCCAAACAAATTTTACTCGACAACTATAACAGGATCGCCCAAGGGGGCACTTTGACCCGTGATATGAAATTGGGTATCATCACATTGATCTACAAGAAAGGAGATAAGTGCAATGTCTGGAATCGACGTCCCATATCTCGCCTCAATATATCCTATAAGATACTCGTCAAACTTTTGGCAATAAGATTAGCCCCGTATCTGCCCGTACTGGTGCATGCAGACCAAGGAGCTTTCGTGCAAGGCAGATCCATTGAAGAGAACGTGCTCATGGCCACCGGAGCCCTGGAGATCATTCAGAGGGAAAACAGGCAAGTGATGGTAGCGATGCTAGATCTGAAGAAGGCATACGACCGTGTAAATTGATCGTTTGCCCTCGCCACACTAGAACACATGGGCTTTGGTCCTATATACAGGCACAGGGTACGAGAGCTCTACATCGACTCAACGGCGACAATTAACATCAATGGCTTTCTTTCCCACACCTTTACTTTGACACACTTTCTCCGACAGGGCTGTCTGCTGGCGTCGTTGCTGTTCGCGCCTATGTACAGGCACTGGGTATAAGAGCTCTACATCGACTCAACTGCGACAGTTAACATCAATGGCTTTCTTTCCTACACCTTTACTTTGACACACTTTCTCCGACACGGTTGTCTGCTGGCGTCCTTGCTGTTTGCGCTGCAGATGGAGGTTCTGCTAAACGCCTTCCGGGCCTCTCCTCGCATTCGCGGCCTTGACTTGGAGGATGGAGAATGAATGCTGACTGCAACTATCGCTGATGACCTACTACTCACCGTGGACGCAATACTTGACTCCATGCAAGAAGCTAAAACCCTCCTGAACATTTATGCACAGTTATCCAAGGCGCAGGTCAACAAGGAGTCTGGGAGAAATCTATCTATTTCCTCCAAGGTGACTACGAACTCCCGAGCCTTGACTGGGGTATGCAACGCATCCCCCATGAAGTCTCGGAGCGCTACCTCAACATGCAGGTGTCACTGACAAGCGCGCACCCGAAATAGCAAGCAATCCTCTCTTTGAAGAGAACGACCAACATCCAAAGGTGCAGGGTAGCTGTAGGAATCTCGCTGCTTGGAAGAGTGTTGCTAATCACCTCAGTGGTCTTCCCCCAGTTATGGCACATAGCTGCAATCGGCCTACTCAACAAGCGAACAGCCAATCTCATTACCTCTAATGCTGCACGGCATCTGTGGAAACCCTTTGCCCAAGAAGGCCAGGTCTTTATCTCCAAATGCGCTTGGGCCAAGGTATTAACCCGCAAGCAACAATGGGGGCTAGGCATTATTGACCCCTACAACCAAAACCTCACTCTGCTGACCAAATGCCTACAAAAGGCGTCCACCTAGGACGAATGCAGGGCCTGGCAACCAGTGCTACAATACCTCCTGCAACACGACCTCTCCTTTACCAGAAAAGATTATGTATGGTCAGCAATCTTTATGGCTTCATATTGCCGCAGACAACTGCACTCCCATCTCGTTGAAGCCTGCTGGACGGCCTGGAGAGCTTTGATCCCCTTCGTGCGCAAAGCAGGCAGCTACCAAGGATGAGGTCCTGAAACAGGTACTGTTCGATAACATGGACATCCGAAGCTCACAGGGCCACCAATTCGCTGCAATTGTTGCACTTGGATCCTGTAGCAGAAGATGGACAGAGACAGAAGTGACATAAATTTCTGACCTTTGGGATGGCGAAGCGAAAGACTTGATTCCAACAGATACACTCAAGCTCGAACTTATAGGATTGCAACCAATCGAGGAGAGGTGCCTTCAGCTGATCTCAACCATTCCAGCCCTCTGGGTGGAGCTCTTAACCTCAGATGCGCCCATTGAGGGAGCATGGTATACCTACACGACAACTTCGATAAGTGTGGGGGACGTTGTAACCGTTTGAACGCGTTTGACGCGCATTCACTTTCAAACGCGCACGTTCATAGCGCGCATGCGCGTGTTCAAACGTGTTCAATGCCACCACGTGGCACACGGTGGGAGAAAAATGAACGCGCGCCCCCCACCGGGTTGCTCGTGTCAGAAGCCACGAGGGGAGCACACAGTTTTGAGGAAAAAAGAAAAAAAAAACGTATGTGTGTGTGTGTGTGTATGTGGATTGATTAATGGATTGATTGATTGATTGATTGATTGATTGATTGATTGATTGATTGATTGATTGATTGATTATTCATTGATTGATTATTGATTGATTGATTGATTGATTGATTGATTGATTGATTGATTGAAGGAGAGAGGAAAAGAGGGTGAGGAAGAGGTCCGGGAAAAGGGAGAGAAGGAAGAGAAGCACGCATTCATTAGGGGGAACAGTGATTAAGTTTAATGGTCGTGCTTTTCTCATTGATCTGCTTCAAGAATTCTATGGGACCCATTGCGATAATTATATTGATTCGTTAGGTGGATGGGTATGGATTGATAGGTGGAAGATAGTTCGACGAAAGGTAGGGGAAACCTCCGTAGTTGTTGGGGGGGAGGTCAGGAAGATCAGGATGTTTCAGCGACTGTTGGAAGAAGGGGGAATCTTTAGAGTCACACATGTTGAAATTCTACCGTCCAGCGTCCAGCATCGCAAGTACATTTTGAAGGACATCTTACGACTACCATGGAGGATTAGAAAACTCTACGGTAAAGGATCCAGGGAACTTGTATCGCTGTACCGTACGACGGAACTTTTTGTTGAGAAGAGGAGCAGGAACCGGTTAAAAAACGTGATAGCTAGAGTAGTGAGGAACAAATACGGACATGAGATCAGAAGAAGACCCTATGTGAAAATTCCATTTTTTTCTAGTGTGAATTTGGGATGCGTGAGAAAGGTTGTCGTGAATCTCATCTTGAAATCAGGGGCTGACTAGGAAATTGCTTGGTATGTAGCCAGTAGGGTGAGGGTGGTGACGAAGAAGCGATCGACAGTCGACATGATCATTCACAAGCACTGGAGGACCATTGAGAGCGGATCCGCAGTCTGCAGGTGCTTGGATCTTCAACTCCCTAGGGTCGAAGGGCATGTGAAGGTGCGGATTGATGAGATTCCTGGGATTCCATCATTCATGTGGAACTCCCGGAATGTTACTCATGGCAACATCCTAGCTCCACATGTTTTACAGTCATACATCAGGGAGGGAGTATCCGGATGGATGAAGGGGAAGCACATCCAGTTCACGCTGGACGAACTGAGAAGCTGCTATGGAGGAAGCAATATTAGGAAGGTAAGATCGCTGTCAGCTAACTCCGTGCGAAGATGTTTTCGTACGTTGGAAGGGCTGGTTGTTGTACCAATCGATCGTAACCCTGGAGCCAAGTTGGTGATATGTGAAGTACTGTACCACCGAGCTTGTTTGGACACGTTTCATATGAACTTCAGCTTCCTCGTGTTTCATGAGTCGGCGTCGCAGACACTTACCAACATGAAGAATGATTATCAATTGGACTCCTTGGGAAAAATAGCTCGATGGCAATCAGGAGGCAGGATCGGCCAGGGCTTTGTCCTGCCAAAAGACAAATATTTGAACAGATGGAGACCGATCTTACCCTGCACGCTTCACCCTGCTAGAGTAGCCAGATCGAGGGTAGGGAGGGATATCAGATTCATGCTTTTTGGGATTCCAAAGTGGAGTCATTTTGATCTTAAGTCTACAGATGATCAGGGGTTGACTGTGTCTAAGATTCAACAAGATCTGCGCGCAGCAGGCGATTGCGCGTTTGTGAGAAGTTTCAATGTAAAGGATATGTTTGCAAGATTGTCGCACGAAAGTGTTCTGAATGCGGTGGATTGGATAAGTGATTCTCATGCACAAAGGGGCATGATTGGGGTGAAAGTAACTACGAGAGAAAAAATGTGTGCGATGATAAGGGTCGGTCGCAAAGAAGAAGGTTTCGTATCCTTATCATTTGATGACATTAGAAGAGCAGTGTTGTTTGAGCTTACCCACTCGTATATACAGTGTGCGGGAAAGATATTGACTCAGGAATTCGGCATTCCTATGGGCAGATGTTCGAGTCCTGCGCTGGCCTGTTCAGTATATGCGCATGTTGAACATGAATTTATGAATCGGTGGAAGAGAGCAGGATCGATCATCAGAGGGATCAGATTGGTAGATGACGTGGCAATTTGGGTTGGCTATAGGAAAGATGATCCTTGCACGCGGAAGGTTGCAATGATGATTTTGGAAGATTTCCAGAGTTGTTATGATGACAATCTTAAATTGGTACGTAAAGGCGAGGGGAAAAATGCTTTCGATTTTTTGGGATCTCGAGTTACTTCTAATCTACATCCCTTGGTGATCAGAGTGCATTTGAGAACCAGGAATCAAGAACATCTTCTCCAAGATGGCTATCTTCGCATTCACTCTATGCAGGATTTTGCCTCTTTTTCTAAGACGGCCACGAAGAAGGCGACCATATATGCTACGTTGCCTCGGATGAACCGGATTTCCAATTTTGTTGAAGCACTGAAGGCAGCGGTTGCAGCTCTCATGATTGAAACTCACCTCAGGGGTTATCCCCCGGAGGTGTCTCTCGGTGCCCTGCCTAGATTCGCTAGGATGTCTGGGAGTCCTTGGGGGGTTTACCTCCCCAATGAGTACCCCGGACTACGAAAGTATATGGGACCTATGTGACACCCGCGGCCTAGGCCGCGGGCATTTCGGTTGCTGCGGCCGAGACCAATGAGGCCCAGTCCGCGGCCTGGTTTTTCAATATTTCCCC
>BFEA01000195.1:1650417-1658121 GCA_003427395.1 Chara braunii | reverse complement strand
CTCTCTCTCTCTCTCTCTCTCTCTCTCTCTCTCTCTCTCTCTCTCTGTGTGTGTGTGTGTGTGTGTGTGTGTGTGTGTGAGTGTGTGTGTGTGTGAGTGTGTGTGTGTGTGTGTGTGTGTGTGTGTGTGTGATTGTGCACAATCTGAACTCAATCTAGTGGTTTTAAAGACTGATGCGGATTGGCTTCATGGAAGATATTCCTCTCAGTTTCCACAACTTTCCAGCTACGCATCACCGAAGGCATGTGTCATGAGATATCATGCAAGGTGGTTTTCCAGCTTGGAGCAGCTGGGCATTATCGAAGTCCTCAGTTCTTTTTTTTTGTTTTGTTTTTTTTTGGGAACTGTTGGATGAATATCATGAAGTTGTGCAAGTAAATGTGAGGGGTAGTGTCACTCTGTCATCAGTTTCTAACACTGCGAACGTGGAAACAATGTTCCAAATGAGGTATCTTTTCTGTCGATAACAATGTGAAAGTGCAAGTCAATGTGCCATGCGTCGCATCCTCAATCTCTGACACAATGTCCCACACGAAATGTAATGTGGCTTCCACACACACACACACACGCACACACACACACACACACACGAACACAAAAATGCAATTGTTCCTGGGCCGAACGACCCGTCTCCGTCCTAAAGAGGCAGGACGACACTGCTGCTCGCCCACGCCCAAACCTTTTTGGTTTTGGGTGCCTAAAGTTTGTTTGGCCCAGTAGTACCAAATGGCCGAACTTTGGGCGTCCGAAACCAAAAAGGTCTCAACGTGGGCACTTTCCATCAAATATCTCTCATTCATTCGTCTGGGTGTGTATGTGTCTTTCGTGAGAGACGTAGACACAGTGTTGTGGCCTTCCAACTCTCTCTCTCTCTCTCTCTCTCTCTGTGTGTGTGCATTCATCCATCAGTGTGCGTGTGTGTACTGTTTGTGTGCCACTTCTATGTTGTGTTTGTGTGTCGTTTCTGCATGGTGTTTACTTGCGTGTTGGTGTGACCATATTGGGTGTGCGTGTTCACTTTGTTGTGTCTTCTTCTTCTTTGTTGTTTTCGTTTTTTGTTTTTTGTTCTTACTTTTTAAAAGGGCAATGGCTTCGACATATCGTTGTCCATCCTCCAAATGGCCCCAGGTGATGGAGAACTATATTATTTCGTTCATCTCGTTTCATAATATCCATATGTGTTCGAACACAGGTCTGTATTTCAACAGTCCATCGACCATGTGTACCAACTGAGCTAGGCTCGTTGGCTTCTTTGGTACGTTGGTTCCAACAACGTTTTCTAAAAATGGACAATTTGCACAATTTCGTAGGAAAAGCTCTAGAAGCAAGGAAGGTTGACCCCACTTAAACTACGAGCGTTTGTGTCCTAACAGCCATACCTCTCACTCTGAAGAGTAATTGGCCCGGGTCCACTACTTCTTCATCCTGTCCACCATCACCTCCCAGGCTCCTCCCGCTTGTCCCCCTTGTCCATTTGTCTATCTGTCTGTCTGTCCGTCTGTTTAACATCTGTTAGTTCTGCCAACATATGTCAGTTGTCCGAATATTTGTCAGTCATTGTTTTGTCTTGCAATATGAGGGACGATGCAGGACCGTGCAGCTCCCCACTAATGCATGGAGCCTTCAACTGTGGAGCCACTTCGGGAGGCTGCTCTTACCACATCCCTAACTGGTATCCATGACTCGAAGTTTCAAAAAAAAAGTAAAAAAAAGTTGTCAGTCTCTCATCTACGTCTGTCTGTCCATCTGTGCAGACAAAAACTAACAGAGACTCACATATGAAACTGACAAACAACTTTGACGTTGACATTAACTCTCGTTGTGTGGACTTCAAAAAAAATAAAAAGAGGGAAGTACAATCATGTCACATCAGAGTTCGTAATTGACAAAAAGAGACTGCCGCAGCAACTTTGTCATGGCCTGAGTTCAAAAAGGCGGTCGAAACTCAGCCCGGCAGTGGAGTCAGGGCGGTACTCTGTAATAGGCACTTGTGTTGCATTGGTACGGTCCGTTCCCAGGTACTGGGTCATCCCATATTTTTCTGGATCCTGTCCCACCTGACTTGGGCAGAGCAGGGGACTGGTTACGGGCTCTAAACATTGCTGGTGACGGTCGAGCCCGTACGTGCTCCCACCGGTCCATCGTCGCTACCGGCTTGCCTTGAGCCGGGTGAGTGTTGCCTCGGAGCCAAGTGTCGAAAGGCACACACACACACACACACACACACACACACACACACACACACACAAAACTCATGCGTGGCGCATCATGCGCCACTCATGAGTTCTCTCTCTCTCTGAGAGTGTGTGTGTGTGTGTGTGTGTGTGTGTGTGTGTGTGTGAGAGAGAGAGAGAGAGAGAGAGAGAGAGAGACCCCCAACCCCGCAACCCGCAGCTTCCCCCCTCACCCCCCACTCGTGTCCTCTTCTTCGTTGTTCCAACGAGGAGTGCACGCATGGAGGATACCGCACCGGGCATGTCAGCATGGCTGCACGGCAGTACGTGCGGATAAGCGCTCGCTAGTCACAACTTGCTGGATGGTCATCCTGATGACCTGTGTGTGTGTGTGTGTGTGTGTGTGTGTGTGTGTGTGTGTGTGTGTGTGTGTGTGTGTGTGTGTGTGNAAAAAAAAAAAAAAACTTTTTTTTTTTTTTTGATTTTTAAGTGGAGGTTGGTTACGAATTTGAGTATACCTCCTAGGCAAAAGTTGTTTGCATTATTATTTTACATCACATATATTGTTTTCAGATTTTTTTAAGAATGTTTTTTTCTTTTTTCTTTTTTATGTTTGCGTTCAGAGAGTTTCAGAGCTCGTTCGCTTTCGGTCCCGAACGTTCGGGTTCGGTGACACATGATGCTACATAGGTCCTTATGTACTCCTGAAAATCATTGTATATAGTCCTGTGAAGAGAGACAGATGGAGAAGGGGGGGAGAAGACGGGGGGAAGAAGACGGGGGGGAAGGCAGGGAGAAGGCGTGGTGGGGAGTCAATCAATCAATCAATATTCCTGTTTTCAAGAAAACAGGAGAGAAGGCGGCGGGGGGGAAGGCGGGAAGCTGTCTCTTATACACATCTAGATGTGTATAAGAGACAGGTGTGTGTGTGTGTGTGTGTGAGAGAGAGAGAGAGAGAAACAGAGAGAGACATCTTTGTAGGATGAACGCAAAAATATGGCCAGATTCATTCAAAAAAGGCCTTTGAAAGTCTGCGTTCATTTTAGAATGAATATTGCCACATTTCTACGCTGGATTCAATGCAGAAAAATGGCCAAATTCATTCAAAACAGGCCTTTGCGAGTCTGCGTTCTTTTTCAAATGAATATTGCCATATTTGCTGGATTCAACGCAGAAATATGGCTAAACTCATCGACAGATAGAAAGACTTGTTGGAGATTTTCTTATCGTTCAAGCTCTTCAACTCCTCCCAAACTTTTGTCAATTCCTCTGTCCGCTCGCCAGGCACAAAACCCTGAGGCACTTGGATTTCTTCTTGCTTCTCTTTCCCCTTTTGTTTTCCTTTAACAAATGTCGCCTTCACTTTTGCTTTCCCCGTTTGAGATGTCTGGCGCTCTGTGAGCTGCTTTGCTTTCAGAGGCTTGACCTTTGTTCTGAAACCACTCTCCAAACCGCCACTCGAGTTGACGCAAGTCCGAGGCGAAATGACATTCTGCGGACGCATTGGCTGCCCTTAGAGGACACCTGTTTCGTCGTTGACGGCGTTTTCAACTTCAGATTGTCGTGCGCTTCTTTGAAGGGAAAAACACGATCCTCAATGGAGGTTGCCAAGTACGTACGGAGCGCTTCGATGAATGTTTGCACAAATAGAAGCATATCCATATCACTAAGCACCGACCTGACAAAGATTGTCCAAGCAAAGCAAACATTTTCAGAGAGTCGCAACGTAAAGGACTAAAAGTTGTCGCTGCTGCATAAAGGATTATAAGTTGTTGATGCTGCATAAGGACTCTAAGTTGCTGCTTATGTATTTAGGACTATAAAGTTCCAAATGCCGCAGCAACATCATATAGTCCTATATGCTACGGTAGCAACTACAGTCCTAAAAGTTGCAGCAGCAACTTGTAGTCATTTTTGTTGCGGCAACAACTTACAATCCTGAAAGCTGCAGCAGCAAATTATAGTACTTTATGCTTCTACAACAACTTATAGTCGTATATGTTGCTGCAACAAGTTATAGACTTGTATGCTGCTGCAGCAACTCATAGTCCTACATGATGCTGCAGCAACTTACAAGGGGAGGGGGGGTTGAAAGGATGAAGAAGCAAATAAGAAAGAAAGGTCAATTAAGATCAAAGAAAGTAGCAAACTAATGACTAAATACATACATAAAGGTCTCAAAGTTGTCGCTGCTGCATACAGGACTTTAAGTTGCTGTTGTTGCATAAAGGACTCTTAGTTGTTGCTTCTGTATTTAGGACTGTAAAGTTTTAAATGCTGCAGGAACAACATATAGTGCTATATGCTACGACAACAACTTACAGTCCTGAAAGTTGCGGCAATAACTTGCGATCCCCTTTACTGCGGCAACAACTTACAATCCTGAAAGTTGCAGCAGCAACTTATAGACTTATAGTACTATATGTTTCTTCGGCAACTTATAGTCTTATATGCTTCTCCAACAACTTACAGTCCTTTATGCTGCTGAAACAACTTAAAGAGGGAGGGGGGCGGGTGGGCAGATGAAGAAGCAAATAAGAAAGAAAGGTCAATTAAGATCAAACAAAGTAGTAAATTAATGACCAAATACACAAAAATAGGTGTAAACTCAAAAAACCAATCTACTGTTGTTGTTGGTGCTGTTGTTGCTCCTACAGCTACTACTGTTACTGCAAGTGTTGTTGCTGCTACTACTATTACTGTTACTACTGTTGCCGCTACTGCTACTGCTATTACTGTAACAGTTAATACTGTTGTTGCTCCTGCTATTAATGTTGGTACTACTACCGCTGCTACTTCTACTGCTGTTGTTGCTACTGCTATTATTGTTACTATTGCTGCTGCTATTGCTACTGCTACTGTTGTTACTTCTACTGTTGCTACTGCTACTGCTACTGCTACTCCTGCTATTGTTGCTACTGCTATTGTTGTTACTACTGCTATTGCTACTGCCACTGCTACTCCTGCTATTGTTGCTCCTACTGCTACTGGTGCTGCTACTTCTAAACCAATCTACTGGCTGTTGTTGCTGCTACTGCATCTCCTTCTACTTCTGCTGCTACTGCTACTACTTCTGCTGCTACTGCTACTTCTGCTGCTGCGGCTGCTACTGCTATTACTGTTGCTATTGCTGCTGCTACTGCTACTGCAACTACTGTTGTTATTGCTACTGCTGCTGCTGCTGCTACTTCTACTGTTACTGCCACTGTTACCACTGCAACTACCACTGGTGCTGCTGTTGCTGTTGCTGCTACTGCTACTGCTACTGCTACTGCTAGTATTATTACTACAGTAACTGCTACTACTACTCTACGGTAATTGCTACTACTACGCCCAGTACTACCGTGACTACGGCTTCTATTGCGGCTACTGCTATTGTTGCGGCTACTAATTCTACCAATGATAATTCTTTTCTTCTCGCCAACCGCTCTCCTCTTTCTTTCGTCCTCCCCTCTTGTGAAAACAATAAATAATAATAATAATGTTGAATGGCTGAACCAGAATCAATGTCCGAGTCTCTCTTCTACTGCAGGTACAACATAAGGTCCACCATGACAAACACGCAGACAAGCAAGCACGCATACACAGAGACATGCACTCAGACAAGCACGAAAAGGAGAGTGGTTGGCGAAGAGGTTCAACTATTCAATATTATTATTATTATTTATTGTTTGAATGAGAGAAGAGGACGAAAGGAGGAGGAGAGTGGTTGGCGCGAAGGTTCCTGCAACCAGCGATGTCACTTAACATTTTACTGTTGTTGTAGCCACTTAGAGTTGTGTATGCCACAACAACAACTTAGAGCCTTGAATACTGCTACGTGTACTTGGACTCCTGTATGCTGCTGCGGTATTAAGAACTAAGTTGCTATTGGGGCATACAGTCCTAATATTGCTGCTGCGACATATAAAACTACAACGAAAAAAATTCCCAGAATTAAATAATCATTCTATAGAAAAATTACAATCTAAATTTTAAATTTTAATTCCATCTTTAAAAATGTCATTACAATTTTAAAATTTTTCATCTTACTTGCAAACTTTCATTCCAAGAATAAGATATCCTTTCTTATTTGGACCGCATGCTAGAGATGGAATGAAAGTCTGGATAAGTTCATAAAATATTTTAATTGGACAAACATTCTAAGTAAGGATTTTCAGTCATAAATAGGTTAATCCACTATAAATTAGAAGATATTTGTTGTAGTAGAATGAAAATCTAATTAAAACATTTCATAAACCCGTCCATAATTTCATTCCATCTCGAACAAATAAACGTAGTTGGAAGGGAAAGCTCATATTTAGACGAGAACGTATAAAAAAAAACTGAAAATTTTACAATTAGATGAACATTGGATAATAATTTATCAATATGATGGATTTTTTTTTATGGAATGTTTTTTCAACTTTTATTTCTCGTGGGAATTTTCCTGTTGTATAAGTGGCTACACCAACAATAAAACGTGAAGCGATAGCGCTGGCTGCTGGAACCTCCGCTGTGACGACAATAACAACAAGAGAACCAAAAAAAATAGCAATAAGAGTAACACATAAACAATAGCAGCAACAGCAGTACCGATGCAATCTTATAGTCCTATAAAATCATTTGACAACGTTTGTGTTTTGTTTTCCTGATCGACAGACAAGTGTCAGGCAAATGACAAAAACAAAAAAAAACAGAGGAAGAGAAAGTGGGAGATAAGCATGAAGGCGTGGTCTAGTTTGCAACTCACCTTAAACCCCCTTCTATTTGTTTGAGTCAGCTTCTTGTTCTCAATAGGGAATTTTTCACACACCATTTCCGTTGAAGTCATGACATATCTCCACAACTTGTCGCCCACAGCAACCCAAAACTCTACAAACATCCGTTTTTCCTCCACTAGCCAAGACGCGATTCTGATTTCACCAATGAAGTTGTACGCGAGTGTTTTCGTGGACTGCACGAATAACTGCGCATAGCCAGTTGTGAGGCAAACGGCCCAAAGGAAGAGAAGGAACTCCTCGTGCAACTTCCTGCTAAAAAGGAATTATTAGCACCAACCCTTTTTCCGCTTTGCTGGTCCTTTCTTTGTAGTTTCCTCTACATCCTCTTCATCCTTTTCGTCCTCATTGTCCTCTTGTCCCTCTTCCTCTTCTTCTTCTTCTTCTTCTTCGTCTTTTTTTTTTTTTTCTGCTTCTGCTTCTGCTTCTTCTTCTTGTTCTCCCTCCTCTTCAACGGACTCCTCCTCCTGCACATCGATTTCTTCTTCTTTGCCCCAAGTTTCCATTGCGTTCATCTGACTGGATGTTCCCTCTCTGTGCCACCCAACACTGTTTCAAGACTTGCTTGGACGTGTAGTCGCAGACTTCCATGTTGTAACTGTCTTCGTCATGTGAGAAAACCTACACTCGTGAGAAGTCAACAACAAAGACAAACACACAAATATACAGTAAACAAAACAAACATAGGGTCCCTCTAACAAATAAATGTACAATCCTACAATGGACTGTAAATAGTCCTACAATAGAAAAATTCACACGCGAAATGAAAG
>BFEA01000195.1:1614853-1628573 GCA_003427395.1 Chara braunii | reverse complement strand
GAGAGAGAGAGAGAAAAAAAAAAAAAAGAGAGAGAGAGAGAGAGAAGGGAAGACACAGAAAGAGAGATGTGACGAGAGTTTTTATGATGAATAAGTAACGAAGGGAAGTAGATACCTCGTTCAATGCGGTTTGTTACCTGTGAGCGTCCTGTTTTGAATTGTAAACATTGTTCACAAACTGAGAACCTCTTTAGTGTAGGAATGAGAACTTTGGGGCAGTGTTCCCTCTTAATTCTCATAACCATAAACTCGAAGGAAAAGTGAACGAGATGTAATGTGATGCGCACCACCGCACTCTCAATTTTCTTTGCGACTGTCACCAAGACACCTCCTTGTGCCAGAAAATCTATCTTTTTTTCGACGTCTTCGACATGTTTGTTTTTATGTGTTAGGAAAAAGGTGAATATTTGCTACATTTTAGAATGTTATAATTAAGAGTCACTGTCTTTCCTTGAAAATTGCTTCGTTTGCTAAACGTTGTCTTTTGCCTTGTTTTAAGCATAGTTTAAACCCATGAATTTTGTACGGCATGGACCTGAAATTGTACATTTTGAATGTCTTTTCATTTATGTTTACTCTGTGCATACCAATTGTTGGGTTTTATCATGTTCTCTGGTTTTCATGAATCCTATATTTTAATTACCCATTACATGCTTGTCAGATTTTGAACGTACACTTATTCAATAATTGGGAATACCCTTGTGAGCAAAGCTTAATCGTTTCACTCCTGAATTTAGTGTTCTTGTTGATCTCCATAGTTCATATATCACTACTTGACGGATCCGTTGCCCAGTTTTCTCCTTTTTCCTCCCTATGCTTCTCCTGTCTCTCACCCAGTTTGAAATAGTCCTTAATTCAGTCCCTAGTTAGGGAGGACCATACGCCGAACAATAAAAAAGTCACGAAAGTAGTAGATAGATTAAGGTGTAAAAGAAAGAAAATGCTTAATGTTGTTTGTACTATAATAGCAGCGGAGCAATAGACAAAATCAGTTCCGAGTGGACATGTAGGCTTGCCTCCAGTTCAAGTGAGACCGTCAGCGAGTCACTTAATAGTCCTTTGTTCATGTAGATCATCGGGCAACACATCTGACCACACACACAGGCTCGCTCACGAGGAAAACCATAAATTCACTCATCGAACCTACGGAGTAACTCAGAAGATCTGATCGAGAGTGAGCGGCAAGCCAATTCGCTGAGACAACTCTTAATGCCAAGAGATCTGGTCTAGAGCAGATAGCGAGCCAATTTTCCAAGTCAACCCTTAATTATCGCGGCCCAGAGCGAGCAGCGTCTCAATTGTAAAATTGATTTCAGCGACTCAATAGAAATATGTCACGACCCTGCTTGGGAGCTCGGTTCAAGCACTCATCAGGAATAAGTCACGAGTCAACCCGCCACTCGAGGATGGCACCTGCTCGCTTTAGAAGCCAGGAACACGAATTTCATTTTCCCGGTAGCAAACTTGTTCTCATGCACGCATACGCTGTCTCACCGGTTCCCCCTGTTTTGTAGGAGCGATCCTCTTCTTTCTTTATCTCTCCTGCTCGGTCTCCAGCCTTTGCACGCTTGCACACGTGTGCAGATTCCCTCTCTCTCACTTGGTTACTCTCACTCTCCCACGAGTTCCTTTCCGGTTTACTCCATATGCTCTGTACTCCTTCTGTGATCAACGAGTCATCTCATCTGCTCTCACCTTCATACTGCTATGGCTTGCCGCCCATTCCTTAGCAGAGTTCCACAGCGAGCCTCGTAGTCCGAGGGGGGGCATGGCTTGAGCGATGTCGCCCAGCCACATTATCTCAGGGTTCCCCACGTCGTTTCTAGCTCCTCACGCATCTCTGCTTCCTCTTACTTGTAGCTACAACCTCGTACCTTCGGTGCAAGGACTCACCGGACACGCCTCCGTTTAACCCATTTTCTCCTTAGACACATGTAAGGGGCGATGCACAAGCCGCGCTGTCCAACGACTCATGGCTGCCTCGTTACGCGTAGTGAATCCCTCGCGTTTCCCCTTGCCAGGGGATCCGTTCTGAACGTCAACACTTGCTCCTCCTTGCTTCATGCCTGTTCACGTTGTGTTCATCAAGTGCACCCGTCCTTATGTCCAAGCTCAATTATCCTCCCCCGTCAAGTCTCTCAATCTGGCCTTTCTCGTGCGGGCGTTGCGGACGGTATGCACGCCTTTCCCCCTCGTTTCCCCGTGGCTTCCCTCTACCCTCGCTTGGAGTGTCAATCCTCACCACAACTGTGCCGCAGCGATTCACTCCTCACTTGGTAAGTATTGGTCACCGCACCCTGGTCACTGCATAGTGGTCACAACATCGTGCACACCGCGTCGTGGTCATTGCATCGTGGTCACAACATCGTGCACACTGCGTCGCAGTCATTGCATCATGCACGCCTCGCTTTCATGAGACAGTTCAATTATTTCCCCCCTTTTGGATCATGCCTTTGCCCCTCAGTTCTCCTTGCTCGTGGTCACGATTTTTGACTGAGAAGATATGACTCAAGGGTTAGATCGAACCATCAAGTCGTTCTCGAACGCTACGGACGTCGGGCGCGCAGTTGAACCCTCCTCCCCTTATCTCCATCCACAAAAACTTCCTGGTTCTAGCCGAAAGGACGAGGGCTACATACGTGGGGCGCACCGAATACCCGCTCGCACCCGCTACCCGGACTATATTCCCCTCCTTGAGGGAAACTGTCCCCGACACTTACCGAAACAGGCATATGAACCTCCACCAATACTAGGTCCATCAGTCCTGTTGGCCCGGTGTCGGGCGGCTGCCTACCGGCCGCAGGCACTCTTTTCACCAAACGTTATATTATTTTTGACACTTTTCTTTATGTTTTTGCATGTTTGGATGCCTGGATGTGTGAGGCCTGCGGGATTTTTTGGAGGTTTTGAGTTTTCTTAATCTGCACTAACGTTGGAACGAGCAGGGGCGAATGCGGTCGACACAAGGTCATAAGCGGGGCTGAGAGCAGGCCAAAATATGAGGTTTCGACGAGACACGTAAGGAATGACGAGAGGGCAGCCGGCGTTGGGACGGAGGGAAGAAAAATTGTGGAAAAGGAGGTGCTGGAAGAGATGCGGACCACGGGTATAGGCAATTACGGTACTCCTCCAAAGGGGTTATGAGACTGTGACTGAATCCGGATGTGGGACCACGATATACAGGCAGTCGCGGCCGCAGACGTTGGAACGTAGTCGCGGGGTTTTGGTGACCAGTCCGGATAATCGACCACCAATATGGTGGAGACCAGCCTCAAAGCGATCGAGTCGTTTAGTATCAACAGCACGGTGTACGGGGGTTCAACTCCGGTGTGTCCGCCCGTGTAGGGCCAACTTCGGCCTGATTACAGCAGAGTGGTGGCCGATTTGGTATAGTCGTTTAGGGACGGGAACCAGTTCAAGGCGAGCCACCGCGCCCCCGAGCGACGACCTGTCGGCGAGCGTAACAGGTAGGGCCGGTCGGCTGGCTGGCTGGATAGATGTGGCCAGCTTGACCCTGTCTTCGCGGTGCGGTGGGGCTGGTGTAGCCCAATTAAGCACACTCGCGGCGGGTTGGCTTCGACGCAATTGGCTTCGTAACAAACCAACCGAGGGAAATGAGATGGACAAGAACTGCGTGGCATAAATGGGGCGACGGGCACGGTCGATGCTACCAGGAATTGGATTCTCGGGCCTGATAAGGACGATTGAGCAAGCTTCGTGCAACCGTATGATGGGGTCCGAGTCAGGGCCTAGAAGCAGATGCAATTGGTAGGAGAAGAGAGGAAGGAGAAAACCGCGTATGAGGAAAGAGACGGGCGGGAAGAGGGAGCTAGCGCAACTGATAGAAGGACGGTTAGTAAAAAAGGGCGCCAGAACGGTTCCTGGTAACCGTCAAGGAAAAGGGAAAAAGACGTCGAGGAAAATTTGGGCGTGAATCAAAGTAGAAAAGCAGCACACTTACGGGCACGAACGAGCTGGCGATCTCCTGAGTCTTCTTAGAGATCAAGAGAAGCGAAGGGTGAAGGCGCTGCAGTTGGCTGAGCAGGAGGAGGGGAGGAACCACAAGAAAAGACTTGTCAAAAATCGGCAGGAGTTCGAATTTGGGGAAATAGTCGACGATCGGGTGAAGATTAAGAAGGGGAGGTAGGATTCGCGGAAGTAGGAGGAGAGAGGACCGACGGAAGGATGGAAAAGTCGGCGGGAGTTTTTGAATTTGGGGAAATAGTCGGCGAGCGGGCAAAGATTAAGAAGGGAAGGTTGGACTGGCGGAAGTAGGAGGAGGGAGGATCGACGGAAGGATGAAAAAGTCGGCGGGAGTTTTTGAATTTGGGGAAAAAGTCGGCGATCGGACAAAGATTAAGAAGGGAAGGTCGGATTGGCAGAAGCAGGAGGAGAGAGGATCGAGAGAAGGACGGACCAAAGTACCATGGAGGGCATAAAAAGAAGAGGAGAAGACAAGAGAGGGGGGAGGGTGTACGCGGGAGAGAGCGTCGGTAGAGCGCACGAACGTACGAGCGCGAGTCTGCGCTAGCAACTCTTTCCGGGTGTGGAGCAAGAAGTTGCTTGAGAGAGAGGATCGGTAGAGCGCACGAACGTACGAGCACGAGTCTGTGGTAACAACTCTCTCCAGGTGCGAAGCAAGAAGATGCTTGATAGAGAGGATTTGTAGAGCGCACGAACGCACGAGCGCGAGTCTCCGTAAGCAACGCTTTCTTGAAGCGGAGCAAGAAGATATGACAGAGCGCATCCATAGAACGCACAAACGTACGCGCGTGAGTCTCCGTGAGCGGCGCTTTCCTGATGAGGAGCGAGAGGATACTCCAGAGAGAGCGTTTGTAAAGCGCATGCACATACGAGCGCGAGTCCGCACCAGCTGCGCTTTCCTTACGCGGAGCGAGAAGATACGTGCGAAAGGGCGCCGATAGAGGGCACGGACGGGCGAGCAGCGTTTTCCTCAGGCACAGAGAGAGAGAGAAGAGTGAACAGAGAAACAAAGAGAGAAGAGTGGAAGGAGGATCTAAGAGCGAGAGGACGGTAGCTAGTGTTAGTGGACGAGAGGGGGACCAATCAGCGACTGATCAGTAAGCAGAGCGCCAGTGGCTAAGATAAGCGGGGACGACACCGCGAGCTCCCGTGCGGACTTCCCGAGTTGAGAGCGATAGGAAGGGTCAACCAAGTGAGTAGGGGACATAGAGAAGCGAGAGATAGGAATGAAGGACGAGAGGTTGCTGCACGAGCTCGGGAGGAGGAGTGCGAGAAAGGAGGGAGAGCTAGTTCGCGACTTTAACACGTGTCAAAGCACTGTGCATTATATGTGTTGAGGTTTTACGGGATGCTACGGTTCTCGAAAGAAGTTTTTTTGTCACGAAGGCGTATTTGAGGACTTCTTGGAATACTGTACCGCGGGAGAGTGTGGCTCGGAAGTCAAGAACGATCCGCGTTGAGAGGCCAGACGCCCTCCCGCTAGTTCGATTCTCACTGTACCTTCTCTTTAAGCCGGAGCTTGTTTTTCGCTGGGGACGTTATCTCGGGCGCTGACCTCTCAGAGTGCTCTCTCCTACTTCGGCGCGAATGTTTGCCAAGTCAGAGATAGAAATCTGTTGCTCGCTGTGCTGAGGGGGTCCGTAAAGGTGTCGTCTGTTATCCGCGACATACTCGGTGTCTGTCCGATTTGCTCTTGGTTTGGAAAGCGAAGGTGTACCAGGGTGAGATGGTGAGGGGGAGAGAGATGTAGGGGGACGGAGAAGGCAAAATGAGGGAGGATATGCTGGTAATACTGTTACGCTTTCGTTAGCTTTCGTGGTAGCATAGTAGGCCCCACAGGGGTCGAGTTTTGTGGTTGATTGTTCCAGCCCCCTATGAGGCTCGCCAGGCTTTTCCGTTGTACAACTTACCGGAGACCGATTGCGTTTCGAAACCTTGCGCAACTTCTCTTTGAATTTTTTTTTAATTTTTTTTTTCGAGCTCTGTGTATCGACGTTCGTCGTGCTTGGCTCTATAGCCGAAGGTTCTCAGTTTTATCCAGTTGGTAGCTCCGTTCATCTAGTGAGAAAAATTGTGACTAAGATAGGCTGAGCCAAGCCTTGTGACCAGGAACCACGAGCAACCTGAACCGCTCGGATTTATGACTCGGTGAACGATCTGTGTTGCTGCACTGCTGCGAGTCTTATTTTCCTTGAACTTATATTCCCTCTTTTCCTTGAACTTGTATTCCCCGAGAACGGTCGTCCGCTGTGCTGACATTTGCAAAAAGGAGAGAAGGAAAGGAAGGGATTTGGATACTCAAAGCAACGCCCGCTGGACTGAGGGAGTCGCGAGGGGAAAAGCGAGAAATGGACCAACCTCTCGCTGGTGGGGTCAAGGAACCGGTGTCGGCGCGAATACCCTTACAAGGGTATCTGCCCTGGTATTTGCAAGGGACATAAAACAGTCTTGGTTTAAAGTTTAAGCGTACCGCGCTAGGCGCGGCCGTGTCTGTAATCTACGTTGGTAGGATGGGTGATTAAAGTAGAGGGTGCGTGGGCGCGCAGGTTTGAGGCGCGGGTGATTTCGTTTATATTATTGATTATAAAACCGGCACGGACGCCGGTCGGTTCTCTCCTATTTTTATCTTGGTTACTTTTGATTAAACTAGGATCCAGGGACCGGGGATATTTTCTTTCGATGGCTACGTTTGACCAAGTCGAGGGCGCGTGTGGAGAACGACCCCGACGACGGTATCGACAACGACGGTGCGACTTCGTGCGGTGAGCGGGGGTGCCGCAGGATGGCGCGCGGGGCAGTTACGACGCGGTTTGAGTAGGCCGGGGCGGGTGCCCGGCGGCCGCGGGCTTGGTTACAGACGGAGGCGGGGCCTCGGCCGTTTTGCTTTTCTGGCCTAAGCACCGTGCCGTGTTGGCGTATATTGGGTTTCGCACGAGCTAGTGTCGGACTTGGGTGTTTGCACGGCGAAGGTACGGGGTTCGGGGCCGATGGACGGCGGTGTAGGAGCAACGGAGCAGCGAAAGCTGAGGGGCTGAGGGTCCCCCGGGGCTATCCCCCTCAGTTTTTGTCGGGAGAGCCCGGATACGGACCCATGCCACAAGGCTAAAGGGTTTTTTTTATGGTAGGGCCGGCGGTGGCCTGCCCCTTCTTTTTCTTTGGGGCCTGTTTCAAATTTTTCTGATTACTCTACCTTGTCTTTTGTCCTTAGGGCTATAGAGGGGCCGTGATGCGCCATGGCAAGTGGGGTTTTGGGAGATCCGCAAAGATCTGGAGCGATACCGAGAACGATTTGCTCTTCCAGCGGCGCAGGGGGTTAGGCTCACAAAAATAAGGAGTGGACCTGGTCGTAGAGTAGGCCGGGAAAATGTTGGGAGGAGGGAGGCCGAGTGGCCTTTGGGATACTCGCGGGGCGTTGCCCTGGTAGAGTCCTTCAGCACGTCTGTTAAAAGTAGAACGCTACAAGTCCCTGCGCAAGGGACGGCCTCTATAAAAGGAGGATGGCCTGACGGCCGAATGCTTTTGCTCAGCATTTGGTAGCCCGTCGGGCTATGTGGTTCGGGACGTCAACTAGCGAACGGGCGCAGGGGCTGGCCGGGCAGCACACCTCCGAGCAACAGTAGATGGCGGGTGGAGGGCGGACGAACTAGGACGAGAGGGTGGGCTGGGTGCGAAGGCAGTGAAGGAGGAGGATGAATCGAAGCGGGGGCAGGTGCCGGGTGCAGGCGCAGGGAGCCAAGGGTAAGTAACGAGGCGACAAGAGTTGGTGAACAAAGGGGGTGAACCCGATGCGGATTTGCGTCCGGGGACGTTCGACACAGAGGGAGGAAGAAACTAGGTAAACGGCCGTACGGAGCGCTGAGCAGAGGGGGTGGAGCTACAGGGGCTGCGCTAGCTAAAGGCGATGAGACTGGCAGCGAGGCGGCCGTGAGTCGAGGTAGAGAGGCTCGAACGGGTGAAGTAGTAGGAAAGGGTGAACCTGGGCGCGTAAACACGCCAGGTACCTGCACGTTGGGGGGGAACGGAGGTGGCGGACGCCGGGTACGTGCGCAAAGCAGCGCAGTGCTAAGTAGCGAGGAGCCGGGTGAAAAGGAGATCGGGGGCAGACAGGAAACAGTGGAGTGATGGGTAGTAGGAAGGCGGATGGATTTAGCCGGGGTTGTGAGACAGGTACAGACGGCAATAGAGATGGTGAAAACGAGTGGGGCGGGGAGGTAGAAGAGAAGCTTGCTCGCTTCGTAGACGGTTTCGGCCGGGGAAAGAGGCGATCCCGGGGTTTTGACCCCGGGCGAATTGAATGGGATGGTTAGTTGAGGTAAGAAGTTAGTAGATTTAGAGTTAGTAGTAAGAAAGGCCAGGCGGTGGGATGGCGGTAAGGAGCTATGACAGCTATAGAAGAAAGCAAAGCTTCGCGCGATTCTTAACAGAATCGAGCGAAATAAAGTCGTGAACTGCGTTTCCTAGGTGTTGTGAATTAAAGTGGGGAGTTAGCTTGGGTGTTGGGTTAGTAAAGTTGGGAGGTATGGGACGTAGGGGCTGCGCGATAGCAGCGGGGGTTTTCCCGTCCGAAATATGGCTACGTACCTTCCCTCGTTGTGGGGGAAGATTCATCCCGTCCTCGTTCAGGCTAGCGAGGGAATAGCGAAGGTGGGGGGGGGTGTACTGCGTCTCCAGCTCCTTGCGCGTATGTACCGGGTCGCATTCTAGCGGAAGATCCATCCGGATTCTCGCTTGCTTTTGGCGCAGTAGACGGGCACAGAGAGAGAGAGAGAGAGAGAGAGAGAGAGAGAGAGAGAGAGAGAGAGAATGCTCACCTGGGACAGGTTGCTCTCCGAGGACAGATTCGTGCTTTGGATGGGGGATGCTGCGCACTGCACCTACGACTTTGGCTAGGGAAGGACTGCAGGATTGCAGATTACAGACTGGGAACTGCGGGCTGGTTACTGCTATGCTCGCTGTCAAATGTGGGGGTTCGTCCGGGGATTGTGTGTGGGCTGCAACGGCCAGTGACTGTTGCTGCGGCTAGCTGGTGCATCTGGGAGCGGATTGCCGCGGACTGCTGTTATTGGCCATGAATGGGTACTGCTGCTGCCGGCCGCTAGTACCAGGTGCTCCCGCATACTGCCGTAGGAGGTGGCTGGTTGTTACGGGCGGCGGGGCAACGGGAGTTAGGCAAAGGAGGTTAGTGCTGCGACTCGGGAGGTCGGCAGAGAGTAGGCTTCGACGATTGACTGTTGAGTTGACCAAGCTGTTACATTTGGCCACCATTGCGGGGCCCTCAGGCGACTGAAGGTTGGAAGGCCCTCTCCTGCGAGTCTGAGCGCACCCTCCTTGAACCTGATAGCCTGAAAACTGTCTCCTCCTGCCCCTCTGAATCTAAGTCTAGTCTAACTGGTTCTGAGAGGAAGGCGGCAGGCGAGATTGCAACCCGAAAGCCGCGCCAAGGCCTCTGTGGGAGGTTCGGCCCACCGATTGAGGGAGCTCTGCTGGGACTCAGGAGGAGTCCTGGAGGCAGGGAACTGAGCGGTAATTCCCTGACTCCCTCTATAGACCCCACTATGATCCCTAGTTGTATATCTTTCTATGGTTTGACTGAGTATATTGCATGGATCCTGTACTCTGACTTTGGTTTGGCTTTCAGGATCTGAATTCAGACTAAGTAAAGGAATGGGTGTGCAAGGTCAGTTTCAGATTTGTTGGTTGCCTGAAAGCAGACTGTGAATAAAAGGGGTTGCATCTGGGGGGAAGGCTGGGATGAAGGTAGTATTGTGTGCGGTTTGATTGGGCCGTTAAGGCTAGAAGGTCCCCATAAGTTTGGGGAAGCCGTGCGCTTTGTTTATTTTTGGATTGCATGGAGTCTCAGGCCGCTTTATAAGTTTAGGTAGCCTGAAGCTCTGAAGGGCTGGGAAGTCCCCATAAGTTTGGGGAGACCTGGTGTTGTGAGTTGCATGGAGGGTCAGGACGCTCTATAAGTTTAGGTGTCCTGGCTGCTTTGACCTGTGGGAGTTTGACTGTCAGTGACTTTTAGGGACCCAAGGTGCTCTATAAGTTTAGGTACCTTGGGTTGCCTCGTTTTGTTTGGGGTTCTCTCGGCTTCTTTGATTCTGAACGAGGAGGTCTGAACCGCTCTATAAGTTTAGGTGGTTCAACCCTTCTCCTGTTTTGTTATGAGGGAATAATTTTGGCAGGGGACATGCCGCTCTACAAGTTTAGGTGGCTCGACCTACTGCCTCGCACAGACTGGATCAGAGAGAAACGAACCTGGCAGAGGGTCAGACCGCTCTATAAGTTTAGGTAGTCTGACCCAATGCCTCTCATATGTTGGAACCCAATGCTTATAATTTGGCTATACTCTATTACTATTTTATTTAAGAACAGGCTAGTCAGGCGCGGGTTTCATAAGATTGGACAGCCTGACTATAGCTTATCGTAATTCAAAGAGAGGTATAATCAAGAGATATAACTGAAGGTAAACTTGGGCAGGCTGAGCAACGTTCTAAGATGAGCGGCTCAACCCTATGTCCATTTGGAAGACTAAATGCAGAAAAATATATAAAACTTGGATATTAAATAGTTCAGGGCGGCTAGAGTGGTCTAGTCATATGCCCAAGGAAGAGAAAAGTAGTAGTGCCCTTTGTTTGTGTATACTTGGCCAAGTCAGGACGCTCTATAAGTTTAGGTATCCTAACTTTAGGCCTGGCTAAGTTGGGCGCGCTCTGTAAGTTCAGGTGGCCTGACCTATGCCTTATGTAAGTTGGGTATAAATGGCTAAATCATTGAGAGATCATGAACTATTGTTTGTTCAGATTGATTTGGGAAAGACGATAGTACTTACCTTTGTGTTTTGGCCTGCATGTGACTAAGTGAGGCTATTTCTTGGTCTGAGTTTCAGCTTGATAGGTAGTTGCTTTAGTCGCTCGCCACGTGTTAGAGCCATAGGAGTTATTTTCAATTCCTGCATTTTCTGAGCTAAGTTTTTTTACTTGGATCGATTCTCGCATTTTGTGGGGATCATTTGTTATACTCGGCTTTGTATAAATCTTGGCAAGCTACTTTCTCTACGGGAATCGCTGCCAAAATTTCTACAAATCCAAGGAGTTAGTCAACTTTTGACTTGTTAAAGTTCAACTTATCTATTCTTTATATGTAACTTAGTAAAAATTAAGAAGGTCTCATTTTCTAAAGGGAGTGCTGCCCAAATTTTTGCTAATTCAGGGAGTTTGGCAAAATTGGACTTTGAGAAGTCAAAGTTATTTTCATTCTGGACTTAGCTTTGTATAAATTTTGGAGTAACACTTTTCTAAAGGGAGTGCTGCCAAAATTTCTGCAAAACTAAGGGGTTGGTTAAATATTGTCTAAATTGAATTCGAGTTGTCCTTTGAGTTCATATCTGACTTAGTATAAATTTGGGAAGTCTCCCTTTCTAAAGGGACTGCTACCCAAATTTCAACTGATTCAGGCAGTTAGACATAATTTGACTTTCCAGAGTTTGAGATTATTTCTGTTTTCATATTTGGACTCATATAAATTCTGGGAAGACACTTTTTCTACGGGAAGCGCTGCCGAAATTTTATTGATTTAGAGGAGTTAGATTATATTCTGACAGGTGGCGATTCTGGCGATCCATCCTGAATAATGGAGATTTTGCCATTAGTCTACCTTTGCTTTGGGCATTGGCTTAGAGGTAGGCTTGGACCTAATTGGCAGGTAACTTTGAGTGAGGTCATGATATGAGAATTATTCTCCGTGAATTTGTAGACTTAGCTTGAGTTTGGCCTGTCTTGTGTTACAGGTCATCTTGATCGTCTGATTCAAGATTTGGACTTGTTTCAGCTTTGATCCTACAAGGATCATCTTCTGTTATCACTGATAACAGGTCGGTTGCCGATTCGTCGGTTTGCGATTCAACTCTAATCCACTCTTGCTGCTCAACCTAAAGGTTTTAGCCCTGAGGTTTGAATTGTTTCATTGTGTTTTCACCCGGACTTTATTGAATGACCATTTAACGAAAGTACCGAGTATTTATTTTGGGAAGTTGCACGAGAGTCAGGTTTGTGCGGCTAAAGCAAGGGGTATGAGCATAGAGAATGGTTGAAGTTGACCCCGTGTAGTGCATGGACTGTTGTCGAATCTTTGATGTGATTGCAGGTATGTTTGTGGTTCAGACTCTGGATGTGGCTGCCTGCGATTACATACATATATGGCTGAGAGGAGTCCCACTGTGACTGTAAGAAGTGATCGTCCTATATAAATAAGCCTTATATATATATATTTATATGTGCCCTGCGTATGTGCGCGACTTATTGAGATCGTGCGCAAGGGTTAACAAGGTTATGATTTGAGAAAAAAAGGAGATCCCCTTTTACCTTTTTGTTTTTTGGAGATTTTATAGTCGGACGTGTGGTCCTAGGTCGAGATGCGAGGTCCTTGTCCAAGACATCCCAAACCCTAGACTCTGTGATAACAAGTGGTAAAAAGAAGCAGACCTGTCGTGGGGACACTAGTGACAAAACGCCTACAGCAAGGCTGAGCAAGGGACGACGGGTTTCGAATTTGGGGTCGACTTACGGAAAGCAGAAGGGGGGGGAGAAAACGTCCAAGGTTATTTGGCAGGGTTTGGGCATCAGCTAACACACAAAGGGCGTGCGGGGTTGGACTTCATAGGAACCAAAAAACAGCGGCTTCAGCAGCCACGAGGCAGAAGTCAACAAGAGGACAAAGTGGCGCCGTTGTCGGGGATGGGCTTTCTCCCGCGGCTTCGGCCGGCTCAGGAATTGCGGGGTGAGGGAGAACTGGCGTGACGGGTAGTGGAGAGGTTTTTTTTTTTGGAGTTTCAGGAATTGCGGGGTGAGGGAGAACTGGCGTGACGGGTAGTGGAGAGGTTTTTTTTTTCGGAGTTTTCGGCATCAAGTTCTTCAGTTTTTTCGTCATTCAACTCTTCCTTCGTTTTGGCATGAAGATTCTTATCAGCATCAATTCTTCAGGGTCTATCGGCGTCGGCATTTCCTTTTCAGCATCATTTTCTTCGGGACTTTCTTCGACTGCGACTTTCTTCGGGTCCACGAGGCGATCTGCGACGACTTTTCCTTTGACGACATTTGGTTTCTTGAGCAGCATCGCGGTGAGGGTTGTATTGGGGGCCTTGTTTCAGTGTGGGAAGTGGGTGCTGGGCTTGTTGGGTGCAAGGAACTTGCGGTGTCGAGAACTCTCGATTTTGCAGGACCGCTCCAGCCTCGCTTGCGACTTCGGCCATTGCTGCTCCAAGATAATTCAGGTCAGCCTTTGCTGGGGAATGTGACATTTTTAGTGTGTTTATTTCTAAAATCCGCTAATTAAGAGGGCGAAACAGTTTTTCTTGTGGGGGTTTGAATGAGGGTAAAAAAACAACCAAAGGGGGGGAAGAAGAGCCGTGAGGGAAAATAGGGTGATAGGGTCCGCACACAGGGGAGAGAGAGTGGACGCAAGGGGGAGAGAGGAAAGGGGGGCTCGAGAGTGTCCGAGAGCGTTGTTAATTTAGGATCCTAGGGGGTCGCCAAATATCCTCGACCCACACGGGTTGTGGATGATACACACACGGGGTATATCTTCCGTGCAGGAAAGGGTTTCGCGAGAGGGGTTTGAGTTCTCGGTTCTCGACCCACACGGGTTGTGGGCGGGGCCCGCTCGGGACACTCCTCCCGCAAGGGAGTGGAGTTCTCAAGCGGGGGCCATTCGGGACTTGGGGGTGAGAAGAATARKG
>BFEA01000195.1:1556467-1584322 GCA_003427395.1 Chara braunii | reverse complement strand
GACCACGATAAAGATACTTGACAATTTAAAAGAGGAACTACTCTCAGGGAGAGGAGAGGGATGAGAGCTACCTACACCTCAAACTCGATAATTTGGGAGTTAGAGATAAGGACCGACGGCCCCGAGGTCGAGGTAGAAGGGGGAGCGGATCTTAGCCCAGGCCTTGGAGAGGACCGAGTGACTCGAGCCGAGAAGAGTTTCCTCGTCGAAGCCCGACGACAGGCCTTGTGGAAAAGGAGGTCCTGGACCACCTTAGCTAGGTTTTCAGTCCTTATTAGGGAGGCGAGAGGAGTACGGTTCTCCAGAACGTGGAGGGAACCTTTGTCGGAGGTCGAGAGAAGGTTCGAAGAGGAATCTAGGTGGCTTGGGAACCCCCTCGAAGCCAGGGTGCACCTAGTGGAGTCGCGTGTCTGGGACAGGACGGGAGAGTACGAGAAAGCCTTGCATCAGACGATATTCTATATAGGAGAGGGCTCTCGAGAGAGGTGTGAGGATTCGCTAGTCGAGGCGGCGAAGAGATTAGCTTGGGTAAGGTGAGCCGGCCAATGATTAGATACGATAGGGGGAACCCTGTTGGGACGTTGGAAAGGGCTTGGAAGTCGGGATCTAGGTATGGGGTGACCCTCCCCAAGGTTGAGGGGAACCCTGTTCAAAATCTACGGGAAGGAAATATTAGTTCGTTTCTCGATAGTTTCAAGAGAGGATACCCACACGCGACGGGCAGAGATCTTCTTGTCTCAGAACGATAGATAGTTCCTTGCCACCGAATTAGCGGAAGGGAAGGACCCGCTAGGTATCGCGGAAAGAACCCAAAACCGGCTTAAAAGGTTGAGAGGGGGAGTATCGAGGAAGTGTGAAATAGAGAAGGTTGAATACTGAGGACGGTTAGAAATTTCGCGGGCAGCCCTCGACCGGACCCTGGAAGTTCCTGCTTGGGTCAACCGTTTGCTCTACCCCAATGACGCATCGGTGAGGAAAGTCCAAATTAGAGGACCGATAATTGGGAAATTCCCCCGGGGGAAGAGAAGGGGCACAAACTGTTCACCCTGTGTTGGGAGTCCCTAGAGCTTACGGACTTTGAGTGGTGGTCTCTGGTCGGCGATTTCATCAAGCCCCTATTCTCGGGACAGGCCGGAGAAGTAGATAGAGACCTGATTAGGCAGTGCTCGCAGGAAGGGATTAGGGGTGTCTCGGATCTGGAGATTGCCAACCTTGCACTAGCAACTTACGAAGAGAAAAAAGTGCGAGGGAGTGACTCTAGCGGAGAGAGCGACCAATAACTGATCCATGGAAAGTGTGGGGCGGATAGTGAGGCACAAGGATTGAGTGAAGGAGAAAGAGGCTCGAAGGAGCTCGAAGGAGAGTAATGGGGCAGAAGGACGAGGGAGTGACGCTAGCGGAGAGAGCGACCAAGAACTGATCCATGGAAAGTGTGGTTGAGCACGGGGTTGCCCGATCACCTAAGACCGCCGCTATGAGGCGAACCGAGAAGGATACCGAATTGGGGGCAAGATTGAGCAAGCCAGCCGAAGAAGTGACCGAAGGCGTAGAAACTATGGGTAGGGCCTTAAGGAACCTGAAAGAACCCCTCGGAGAAAAAACTACGGAACCGCGTGCGAGTTCAGATGAGCGTTTGCACCGAGAGATGAAACCGCGTGTGCCTGTGGGAGAAAAGATGGCTGAAGCCACAAGGGGCTTCCCAGTCGAAACCCGATGGGCGGGCCACGTGGACACAGAAGAAAGAATCGGCGAAGGGCAGGAGTGCCCTCGTAACAGGGCTGGATGCTGGGCACCGAGGAGAAGCGAGGAAGGTGGCCTAAGGAGGAGGGAACTTAGGGAAGAACAAACAATCGAAATTGGGGGAGGACCGCGAAGATGGGTCGGCAGGGAGACCAGTCCCGCGTGGGTGCATGAAGAGACGGTAGGAAGGAATATGGGAGGATTCAGAGATATTTCGAGAGGGGCTAGGGGCCAGGAGTCCATACACTCGGAACGCGAAGACCCGGGTTATAGAGGTCGCCGTGAGGAGGAATCATGGGGACCTCCAAGAGCTCGACCTCGGATGGAGGATTTGGACCCTTGCTGGTATAAACCCTACGATCCGACGATAGATGGGCCGGTGGACGGTCCTTATTTTCGTCGTTATGATGACCGACGAGTTTCCTACTACGATGTGAACCTAGGACTAGAGTCGCTCTACTTTGACGGAAGAGACGTGACCGGGTTCGTGGAAAAGTGGGAGAGTTACGCCTACCGGAAGAAGTTCTCGGAGAAGGAGTGGATCGACCATTTCATAGAACATTCGGATCCGGAGCTGGACCAAGTCATTAGGGCCGTATACCTGTCTCATGGAAGGTGAAAGACCTTTAAGAACAGCCTATTGAGGATCTTTGCGTGTGACAACATGATCTCCACGATAGAAGGGCTACGTCGGGTGACTAGAGGGGAGCAAGAAAGTCTGGTGGCCTTTACAAGGCAGTTTAAACGTTTATCACATGCTTTGGTGGATAGAGGGATGCTTTTGGAAGTCGACAGGTGCGTGATGCTCATGTTGCACCTGCCTGAGGAGAAGAGGAGGGAGGTTCTCGAAAAGGCCCCTAGGGACTCCCCTAATTTTGAAAGAGTCGCCGAAGTGGTCTTCACTAGAGGAGGGGTGGACGTACGGGACTACATGAAGTAGAGTCTGGACATGGCACTTCGGAGTATGCGCTCCCAAAAGGGCGACGGTCCCCGTGGAAACGAAAGGCAGCCTCCTGGGCCTCCCGACCAACGCCGGGGAGGAGGACCCCTGGGTTGGCGGAACGAACCCGGCAACCAAGGGAACTGGAGGAACGATCGAGAGGCCGGAGGGAATCGGGCCTCGGAATGGGCGAAATCCCGCTGGAAAGATGCGAGGGACGAAAGATGGGGACACACTCCTCAACCTAGGGCTGTGGGGGCTCGACCAGAGGTCAGTTAGGCTAGAACGTCACCGCGCCTCCCAGACCTCCCGCGACAACGGGAGCGCCCCCTCAAGCGACTCCTCGCCTTAACAACCCGCCGCCTGGAAGTGGGTGTGTCTATTGCAATGAGGAGGGTCACATCAAGCGAGAGTGCCCTTACCTTACGAAAACCCTAAGGTTGGGGTTAGAAAATTAAATGAGAATAAGTGGGTGGTTTAGGGGGACGATGGAGAGGCAGTCTCCTTCTATCCCTCAATGAAGGTGAATGTGGACAAAAGGATAGCCCTCCAAGAGGCAAGATTGGGGAAAAAGCCCGAGGTCGGGGGTACCTCCAACTCCTCCCGCGTCCAAATGACAGAATCGTCAGGAGGCGTGTCCATACGGGAGCTCCAAGTGTCGAGCATCAAGTTCGTTGAGACCCAGCCCAAAGAGGAAGGGCCTTGCCTGAGGGTAAGGACCCAAGTTGGGGTCGGGCCGTCTAAAGTAAAGGAAAGGACGATGGAGGGCGGAGGGAGAAGGAGCATCGACGACGACCAGCCGATGGTCGACGCCGAAGTCACGGAGGAGAGGAAGGAGGAAGAACCCACGTGACCCAAGTCACCTAGGAAAAAGGGGGCGAAAAAGTTCGAGATGAAATGCACCTTGGACGAGATAGACACGGTAGCTCCCTTGCAGAGAACTCTAATACAAGCGATGCAATGCACTTTCCTGAAGTATTTAGCGGCTAGCAAAAGTGCTAGAGAGGAGCTCCTGAGCATCACCAAGAAGGTGAGGATTCCGCCCGTAGGAGGGCCCACAGTTCCGGGGGATGGACCCGCCAAGGAGGAGGTGCAGTCTTCCCGAATTACGATTGAAGAGCTTCCGACTAGTTTCTTCTCGGAAGAGGAAACTAAGAAATTTTATGTGCTAGGGAGTAGCCAGCTCCAAGCAGTGGTGAGTGGAAAGAAGATGAGGGCCCTGGTGGACAATGGGTCTGAATGTACTGTATGTAGGGATTCTATCGCAAAAGAATTAGGGCTGGAAGTGGATAGAGGGGTATCCATGTCCATGGTTGTCGCTGATAACAAGCTCCAACCGGTGGAAAGGGTGTGTCANATCGCAAAAGAATTAGGGCTGGAAGTGGATAGAGGGGTATCCATGTCCATGGTTGTCGCTGATAACAAGCTCCAACCGGTGGAAAGGGTGTGTCACAACCCCTTGATTGAAGTCGAAGGGGTGGAAGCCACGGTTTCTCGGTGAACGAGTGTTTCTCTGAATTGATATTCGGGAGAACCTCGCTGAGCGCGGTCCACGCTACCACGGTTGACCTTTCGGACGGGAGTCAGACTCTCTCGATYCAAAGTCCGGATGGGATCCGAGTGCTCCTAARGACTATGGACGCTCAARATGAGCGAATCCGGACCAGTATGCCGAGWCGGAAGGAAGCACAGTCAAGGGTGTGCCAAATCCATCTAGAAGAATCACCCTTTGYTGATAAGGAACCCCCTTGGGACCGGATGRATATCGAGGATGTCGTGGGCYGGGTTRTAATCAATGGGGTARGATRCGAGAAAGAGGATGAGGAAGAKGAATTCGGTGGATACGTAAGTCTGTCTTTTTYGGAGGAATCCCCCTAGMTGGCGGAGTCAAGAAGCATAAAACCRTGGCGRAGAAARTGAAACCCGCCGAGGAACGGGGGAAACTTCGATATCGGAAGAGGAAATCGCCGATATCATCCGAAAAAGGAAGGAGACCGAGGGACAGAGAATTACAGCCGACAGGTTGGCGAAAATGAATATAGGGGATGAGAGCCTCACGGAAGAAGAGAAGGACTACGTAGCGATGACCCTGAGGGACTGCGATAAAGCCATAGCCTTCGATGACTCAAAGAGGGGGAGAATCGACCCGAGGTAGGCTAAGCCCGCCCGGATCCATACGATCCCTCACGTACCTTGGAAAGATAGACCCSAGTGGAAGTATGCTCAAAAGGAGAAGAAAGAGATAATGACCTTCATCAAAGAGAAGATAAAGACGTTCGTCACAGAACCTTGTGAAAGTGCCTACTCCAACAAATGGTCCTTTCTGAGAAAAGGAGGTAGCAACAAATTGAGGTGGATTCAGAACCTCCAAAGGACCAACGAAGTCACTATACGTGGGGTCCATACCTGAGGCTGATCTACTTGCGGAAGGGGTTGCAGGTCGCTCGATCTACTCGATTTGCGATCTCTTCTTGGGTTGTGATAAGATCCCCTTGGACTACCGAGATAGACACATAACTGCTATGCAGACGCCTCTAGGGCTGGTCCAAATGATGGTGGTACCAATGGGGTGGACGAACGGCGTCGCAGTATTCCAAAGAGCCATGATCGTGGTCCTTAAAAAAATCGTACCAAAAAAGGTGGAGATCTTCCTTGATGACTTCCCGATAAAAGGGTCGTTCGAACAGGATGAGACGGAGGTCTTCCCCGGGGTATGGAAAGTTGTAGTGGACCATATGGAGGATGTCGGGAAGGTCCTTGCGAAATTAGACGACGCCAACCTTACTGTGAGTGGGACAAAGAGTCATTGGGGAGTGTCGTCGATCAAAATATTGGACTTCATCTGTGACAAGGATGGGCGGAGACCAGACCTCACGAAGTTGGAAAGATTGATGACCTGGTGGTTGCCATTAAAATCAATAACGGAGGCTACGCAGTTTCTAGGGGTAGTGGGCTACTGGAGGATCTTTATAAAAGCCTACAGCGAGAAGGCGGARCCACTTAGACGACTGCTTAGAAAAGTTGAAGGGTGCACTTGGGAAGAAGAAGAGACCACGATCATAAAAATCCTTAAAGAAGAATCCCGCAAAGGGGGACATGTCTTAGGCGTTCCATTCTTCAAGGACGAGGGAAACCGCCCATTTATAGTTGCCACAAACGCTGGACCGTGCTCTGTAGATGGGCTTCTGTCGCAAAGAGATCAAAACGGGAAAGATAGACCACTTCAATTCGAGAGTCGGACCCTTAACCTCGCCGAGCGGAACTATAGCCAGTTCAAGAAAGAAGTGCTGGGGGTGTTGCACTGCCTAAAGACCTTCCGCCACTACATCTACGGGAGGCGTTTCCTCCTTAGAGTGGACCCGACCGCGGTACCGGCTGTCCTTCAAAAGAACTTCTCGCTGACCGACCCGATTATCGCAAGATGGATGATCYATATTAGACKCTATGATTATAAGGTCGAAAGGATCTSCGGGGCCAAAAACCWGGTCGCCGACGGACTGTCCYGACTCTCCATCCGGKAAGAGGATTATCCGAAGTTKGAGGAATTGACGCTATCAATGGCCAAGGACGAGGTGATCCAAGTCGCCGCTAATACAGCACACCTGCCAATAACCGCTCGAGAGGAAGAAGGCCCTAGGATYTTWYTCGCTAAGCTGTACGACGAGAAGTACCGCGATATAGGGTTGTRCTTAGCAGGCAGGGAAGGAGGCACCGAGGAGATCAAGAGGGAGGCGTTGGGRTATTGCCTACGAGGGGGCCACCTCTTTAMGAGACCCACCAAGTTTGCGATTCCCATGAGAGTGCTTTGCGATCCAGAGGAAAGGAAAGCGGTCATAGAAGAGTTGCACGATGGGGTCGTTGGAGGACATAGAGGGGTAAAAGGCACGTTTGATAAAGTTCGTAGGCTCTATTGGTGGGACGGGCAGTACGGGGAAGTCAAAAGGTAYTGTTYGACCTGTGAAGCTTGCCAAAAGAGGGCGAGCGTTCGCTACAAGGAACCCCTAGTTCCGTCGCTACCCACAGTTCCRGGCRAAAAGGTCCACATTGACTTAGTGACCATGCCGAAAGGAGTTGGCGGGCTTAGGTACATAATCAACGCCCGCGACGACCTTACTAGATTCGTGGAAGCAAAGGCCATTAAAAAGAAGACGACCRAGGAAGTGGGTGACYTTATCTTGGAGTACATCRCGAGGTACGGATGCGTTAAGAAGGTCGTCATGGATAGAGGGTCCGAGTTCCTCAGTCAGAGGGTCAAGGCGATATTGGGAAAGACGGGGATTAAAGYTGCCTACACGACTGCCTATCATCCCCAAWGCAATACCCCGGTCRAGAGGGGTCACCAAACRCTTGTAGATGCCCTGRCCAAGGGGTGCAGGKGTCGCGCTGAGCAATGACCGAAATACTTGCGYTATGCAGTTTGGGCCGACAACGTCACGGTCAAATCAAGGAYGGGATACCCTCCTTATACGCTTTGGTTTGGTAAACACTGCACTTTGCCCATAGAATTTCACGTCGACACTTGGACGAGTGTCTCRKSSCMRCATGACAAGGACTGAGCTGCTASAGGCTAGGATACAMYAAATATCYGATAACCTTGACGCAGGACTTACTGAGGCGGGAGAAAACATCGAGAAGGCGAGAGTGAAGGGGAAAGAAAGATGGGACAAAAACCTACGGGTCCGACAAAAGCCGATAGGAACTGGTGACYTCGTCCTGATGTACGACKCTTCGCTGGAGAAAACTTGGAGCAGGAAGCTAGCCAACAGGTGGATGGGGCCGTATTGAGTCCTAAAGAGATTGGATGGAGGGGCGTACCTTCTTGCCGAATTGGACGGGGCTAGATTACGGGACCCTATTGCGGGGGCCCGCCTCAAAATATTTAAATGCAGGGAGAACCTTAGAGAGGGACTAAAGAAAAAGGGCAAGGAAGCGGTCGACACGGAAGTGGCCGTCGCTCACGGGGAGGGAGAGACTTCGAAGCAGGGAGCCTCTTCACGACCGCCTAAGAAAGGGTACAAGGTTCGGAAACCTCCCATGCCTAAGAACCCTAGAAAGAAGAAACGGCCAAGGGAGGATGAAAGTGATACCGACCAACTAGGAAAACGCATGATGAGAGAGAGAAGGAACGCTTCAAGGAAAGCCTTGAGGATCAAGCACGAGAAAGAAGAAAGGAAAAAAAAGAAAGAAAGGCGCGAGAGAAAGATGGGGAAACGGAAACGGATATAGAGCCACTTGGGAGAAGGGGGGAGTGATGTACCGTATCTAGAGAAAACATGTCTCGTAATACCAAAAAGGTTGAGATGCTATAGCTAGAAGAAACATACTGTACCATAGTTAAGAGAAACGAGTGTCGAGGTCCCAAAAAAAAAGGTGTTGTACGGTAGTTAAAAGAACGCAAACGAGAGGCTAAGAGTGGAGGAGCCATGATGACGCGACGAGGTCTAGGAACCAAAAAGACAAAGGGATACAAGAGAGAAGAATGCTATCCATGGGTATCTATACGTAGAGGGATGGCCACGTGCTATAGGAGAAAGCTTAAGAAACAGGGGGGAAACTCGCCGGGGACGGCGAGAATTGGGGTGTGGGCTCGTTGTCAGGCGGCTGCCTACCAGCCGCGGGCACTCTTTTCACCAAACGTGATATTTTTTTGGCACTTTTCTTCTTGTTTTTGCATGTTTGGATGCCTGGATGTGTGAGGCCTATGGGATTTTTTGGAGGTTTTGAGTTTTCTTGATCTGCACTAACGTTGAAACGAGTAGGGAAGAAGGCGGTCGACGCAAGGTCATAAGCGGGGCTGAGAGAAGGCCAAAATATGAGGTTTCGACGTGACACGTAAGGAATGACAAGAGGGCCGCCGGCGTTGGGACCGAGGGAAGAAAAATTGTGGAAAAGGAGGTGCTGGAAGAGATGCGGACGACGAGTATCGACAACTAAGGTACTCCTCCAAAGGCGGTATGAGACTGTGACTGAATCCGGATGTGGGACCACGATATGTAGGCAGTCGCGGCCGCAAACGTTGGAACGTATTTGCGGGGTTTTGGTAACCAGTCCGGATAATCGACCACCAATATGGTGGAGGAGCAGCCTCAAAGCGATCGAGTCGTGTAGTATCAACAGCACGGTGTACAAGGGGTCAGCTCCGGTGTGGCCGCTCGTGTAGGGCCAACTTCGGCTTGACTACAGCACAGTGGTGGCTGACTTGGTATAGTCGTTTAGTGACGGGAACCTGTTCGAGGCGCGCCACTGCCCCCCGAGCGACGACTGGTCGGCGAGCATAACAGGCAGGGCCGGTCGGCTGGCTGGCTGGATAGATGTGGCCATCTTGACCCGGTCTCCGCAGTGCGGTGGGGCTGGTGTAGCCCGATTAAGGACACTCGCGGCGGGTCGGCTTTGACGCAATTGGCTTTGTAACAAACCAACCGAGGGAAATGAGATGGACGAGAACTGTGTGGCATAACAGGGGCAACGGGCACGGTCGATGCTACCAGGAATTGGATTCTCGGGCCTGGTAAGGACGATTAAGCAAGCTTCGCGCGACCGTATGATGGGGTCCGAGTCAGGGCCTAGAAGCAGATGCAATTGGCAGGAGAAGAGAGGAAGGAGAAAACCGCGTATGAGGAAAGAGACGGGCGGGAAGAGGGAGCTAGCGCAACTGATAGTAGGACAGTTAGTAAACAAGGGCGCCAGAACGGTTCTTGGTAACCGTCGAGGAAGAAGGAAAAAAACATCGAGGGAAATTTGGGCGTGAATCAAAGTAGAAAAGCTGCACACTTACGGGCACGAATGAGCTGGCGATCTCCTGAGGCTTCTTAGAGAACAAGAGAAGCGAAGGGTGAAGGCGCTGCAGTTGGCTGAGCAGGAGGAGGGGAGGAACCATAAGAAAAAACTTGTCAAAAATCGGCGGAAGTTTAAATTTGGAAAAATAGTCGACGATCTGGCGAAGATTAACAAGGGGAGGTTGGATTGGCGGAAGTGGGAGGAGGGAGGCTCGACGGAAGGATGGAAAAGTCGGCGGGAGTTTTTTAATTTGGGGAAATAGCCAGCGAGCGGGCAAAGATTAAGAAGGGAAGGTTTGATTGGCGGAAGTGGGAGGAGGGAGGATCGACGAAAGGATGGAAAAGTCGGCGGGAGTTTTTCAATTTGGGGAAATAGTCGGCGATCGGGCAAAGATTAAGAAGGGAATGTCGGATTGGCAGAAGCAGCAGGAGAGAGGATCGAGAGAAGGACGAACCAAAGTACCGTGCACTCTATGGAGGGTATAAAAAGAAGAGGAGAAGACAAGAGAGGGGGGAGGGTGTACGGGGGAGAGAGCGTCGGTAGAGCGCATGAACGTACGAGTGCGAGTCTACGCTAGCAACTCTTTCCGGGTGCGGAGCAAGAAGTTGCTTGAGAGAGAGGATCGATAGAGCGCACAAACGTATGAGCGCGAGTCTACGCTAGCAACTCTTTCGGGGTGCAGAGCAAGAAGATGCTTGAGAGAGGATCGGTAGAGCGCGCGAACGCACGAGCGCGAGTCTCCGTAAGCAACGCTTTCCTGAAGCGGAGCAAGAAGATACGAGAGAGCGCGTTCGTAGAACGCACGAACGTACGAGCGGGAGTCTCCGCGAGCGGCGCTTTCCTGATGCGGAGTGAGAGGATAATCGAGAGAGAGCGTCCGTAGAGCGCACGCACGTACGAGCGCGAGTCCGCACCAGCCGCACTTTCCTGACGCGGAGCGAGAAGATACATGCGAAAGGGCGTCGGTAGAGGGCACGGACGGACGAGCAGCGTTTTCCTCAGGCAGAGAGAGAGAGAAGAGTGAACAAAGTGAACAGAGAGACAAAGAAAGAAGAGTGGAGGGAGAATCTAAGAGCGAGAGGAAGGTAGCTAGTGCTAGTGGGCGAGAGGGGGAGCCAGCGACGACTAACCAACATGCAGAGCGCCCGTGGCTAAAATGAGCGGGGACGACACTGCGAGCTCCCATGCGGACTTCTCGAGTTGAGAGCGATAGGAAGTCTCAACCGAGTGAGTGGGGGAGATAGAGCAGAGAGAGATAGGAAGGAAGGACGAGAGGTTGTTGTACGAGCGCGGGAGGAGGAGTGCGAGAAAGGAGGGAGAGCAATTCCGCGACCTCAGCACGTGTCAAAGCGCCTGCGCATTATATGTGTCGAGGTTTTAGAGGACGCTACGGTTCTCGGAAGACTTTTTTTGGTCACGAAGGCGTATTTGAGGACTTCTTGGAATGCCGTACCGCGGGAGAGTGAGGGTCGGAAGCCAAAAACGATCCGCGTTGAGAGGCCAGACGCCCTCCCGCTAGTTCGATTCTCACTGTACCTTCTCTTCAAGCCGGAGCTTGTTTTTCGCCGGGGACGTTATCTGGGGCACTGACCTCTCAGAGTGCTCTCTCCTACTTCGGCGTGAATGCTTGCCCAGTCAGAGATAGAAATCTGTTGCTCGCTGTGCTGAGGGGGTAAGTAAAGGTGCCGTCTGTTATCGGCAACATACTCGGTGTCTGTCCGATTTGCTCTTGGTTTGGGCAGCGAAGGTGTACCAGGGTGAGATGGTGAGGGGGAGAGAGGTGTAGGGGGACGGCGAAGGCAAAAGGAGGGAGGATATGCTGGTAATACTGCTACGCTTTCRTTAGCTTTCGTGGTAGCATAGTAACCCCCACTGGGGTAGAGCATTGTGGTTGATTGTTCCAGCCCCCTGTGAGGCCCGCCAGGCTCTTTCATTGTACAACTTACCGGAGACCGATTGCGTTTCGAAACCTTGTGCGACTTCTCTTTGAATGTTTTTTTTTTTTTCTTTTTCCCAGCTCTGTGTATCGACGTTCGTCATGCTTGGCTCTATAGCCGAAGGTTCTCAGTTTTATCCAGTTGGTAGCTCCGTTCATCTAGCGAGAAAAGTTGTGACTAAGATAGGCTGAGCCAAGCCTTGTGACCAGGAAGCACGAGCAACCTGAACCGCTCGGATTTATGATCGGTGAACGATCTGTGTTGCTGCAGTGCTGCAAGTCTTCTTTTCCTTGAACTTGAATTCCCCCAGAACGGTCGTCCGCTGTGCTGACATTTGCAAGAAGGAGAGAAGGAAAGGAAGGGATTTGGATACTCAAAGCGACGCCCGTTGGACTGAGGGAGTCGCGAGGGGAAAAGCGAGAAATGGACCAACCTCTCGCTGGTTGGGTCAGGGAACCGGTTAGGAAGGTGCAGAGTCAGGCTCGACTGCGGCTGTAGATAGACGACCGCATTGAACCGTGAAGGGAGCCGCCCGAACACACAACGGGGGAACGAGTCATGATCCGGAGATATTTTTTGGGACAATACCTGCGGATAGAATGACTTCTTCTCGCCTTTCTTTTCCTCCTTGTTTTTTTCTTACCCTTAAACCTCTGTGATAACAAGTGGTAAAAAGAAGGAGACTTGTCGTGGGGACACTAGTGACAAAACGCCTACAGCAAGGCTGAGCAAGGGGCGGCGGGTTTCGGATTTGGGGTCGACTTACGGAACGCAGAAGGGGGGGGGCGCAAACATCCAAGGTTACTATCAGCTAACGCGCAAAGGGCGTGCGGGGTTGGACTTCATAGGAACCAAAAAGCAGCGGCTTCATCGGCCACGAGGCGGAAGCCAACAAGAGGACACCGGGGGCCCAGATACGGTAGTCAGGGATCATTGTCCATGAATCGAAGGCCAGCGTAATTATATCAAAACCCAGGGACGACCAATTACCGTACCATTGGGTTTAAACAAAGCACGTTTGTTTCTGAATTGAGGATCTAAATACAACGTGCCGCGCCAATGACTGTACCCCAAAGTACGTGTTCCTGATCGTAGTCTTTCAGACCAACAATACCATAGAACCGGAGCATCCGTAGCAGTCTCCAATTTAACGCCCATCCATCCTAGATTAGCAGTACCGAGCCTTAGTCAACTGTTACAACGCGGAAATAATGGTTAAGAACAAGTAGAGTCGTTCTGCAGTACGTCGTGTCAGTACCGTACCAGCCACCAAACCCGAAAAATAGGAACAAAATGCGGTACACTACCCCAATGTCATGCCTGTGCAGAACCTGCAATCGTACTGGACCAATGCAAAATGCCATGTCAAGCAGCGAATGAGCCACACCAGTACCGGACCAATAACCGTAGTAAAATGACAAGGCCAGACTACCAACCTTGTGATGTTAAATTGTAGTGGTCTGCACCGTTACCATGCCAGTGCCAAACCAATAACCACACCAAAGATAGTCGTTTCAGACTTCAGAGAACTGTACTGGTGCCGGACCAACCTTGCGTCGTTAAATTGTAGTGGTGTGCACTGTTACCATACCAGTGCCGAACCAATAACCACACCAAAGATAGTCGTTTTAGACTTCAGAGAACTGTACTGGTGCCGGACTAATGTCAGATACCATACTAAGCTGCACACCGGCTTCAGACTAGTAATGGCACCGGTCTGACCCATCAAACTTGCCGCTGGATTCAGTAACTGTACCGGAATAACGAGATCAGGATGCAATATACTGTAACATTACTATGTAAATGCCCAATCAGTGAACCACTGCAACCAGTACCGTGTGCCGCAATCATCTCGAACTGAACCACAATATCGTGCTTGGGTGAACACGCCAATGATCCCCGTACCGGGGTTACACCAACCCAGTGACCGTACCAAAACGACAGGATCATAACTCAAAAACAATTCCGATATCTGTTTCAGTCTCGACCATGCCGCAAATACAACCAGAGTTTGTTCCATAGAGATGAAGCGTGAACTCAAGTCCTCGCACGATACCCAGTATGCCTTGGAATTCCAACAGGATACGGACCACGCACACTGAATAATCCTGAAGGTACAACAAGGGTAATAATCAGAAAAATCATGTAAAATCCTGCGAGGAATCATAAATACCAAAAATCCGTATGAATCGATGGACCAAGAGTAAATATATAATTTTACATTTCTGGCTAGAATTCATCAAGGATAAATTCTGATAAAATCATCATAAAAATTAATCAAATATTACAAATAATAGATAATCATTTGTTTTATTTCCTTTTATTATTTTTAATTCGTTTACTCATTTTAAATTTTGTTATTAAAATTAATGAAAATTGAGGGTTCATTTCCCCGCCAATTGGTCAGTGTAAAAGAGGTGCACCAAGACTTGTTGCCATACCCTCGTTCCGCAGCTGGCCCGTCCGGGAACATTCTCGTAACATACAAAAAACGCAAGTGTCAGGCACGACAGATTCGACGGTTCATTTTATTAAACCACCAGTACCTACCGGTTGTCAAGGCCCGACCCTAGAGCTACCGGTAGGCCTAACCTATAACTACGGTGCGAAGTACCGGTACTTCGAGGACAACAAATTTTGTTTACAATAAATGTGTAGAAAATGAAAAGAAAAACAAGCAAAAAACAAAGAAAAATGGAAAAAAAAAAAAAAAAAGGAGAAAGGAAAACGAAATTGAGGAAAAGGGAGTGCATCACGCCCCCCACTAGCAGCGTTGAGCTACCTCGACGCCTGAATCTGGACGTGTTTGTGGAGACGTGCAGTTCAGGAAACTCAACACCATTTCTGCACGTCACCGCAAAAACGTCCAGATTCAGGCGTTGAGGTAGCTCAACGCTGCTAGTGGGACTTGGCCCCGTGAGAGAGAGAGAGAGAGAGAGAGAGAGAGAGAGAGAGAGAGAGAGAGAGAGACGGCGCGTTGCACGGCCTGACTCCTAATTTTCCCGACGGCCCTGACAAGAGTATCCAACAATTCTTGACCGATCGTTCGGTTGAGGGGCGAATCCCTTGTATGTCGGGTGGGCCGGGGTGGCCGACAGGTCCACGGCCGCCCGACAACGTCACGAAGCCGCAGGATGGTGACAACAACACGCAGCCAGCCTAACAAGTCTTGAAAATTGGCTGACCCCATTCATCGGCACTATCACAAAAGAAAGCATACACATACTTGCCTGCCAACAAGACAACGAGAGAATGACTTTCCCTGCAAGGCTAGTGGAAGAGCCGATTACCCCACAGGTGATCCTCTCCGCGGCCAGGGAACTACATACCAACAGATACCCAATCAGAGTGGTCCCTGACATGGCACTGCCCAGGTTCTACCTTGAGCTTCAAGATCGGAACCTCAAGGTCTTTACACCCAACTAAATGCTTACATTCTAGTCGACAAACTGGACACATTTCTAACAGAAGGCCTAAGGTTAAGTCCGCTAGCAGTATTCATCGAGGAGGACAGAGATTACCTGCAACAGGTAGGGGTGCAGGGGTTAGCAGATGCTATATTCCTGTCGAAGATCAATGAGAAACTCCCCTGCAACAAAAGACTCGAATTGATTTTCTTGAAGAACCTCCTGACGCAGAAATGGCCAGCAAACGCAGCCTCAGCCTCTTCGTCAAGAACTGGTACGCGAGTTCCCAGTTCTTTTGGATCAACCCCTCACATCCAATCAAGAACGCAGGGCAACAAAATAAATCGATAACCTTTGCATCGCCTCCTGGAACCTCAGGGGTCTCGGGGACACATCCAAAAAGAGAAAGAGAGCTAGACTGAAGGAATGGATATACAAGTACAAGGCAAAAGTCATATGCATTCAAGAGAGCAAGCTGGATGAGAAGAAGTTGCAAGAACTAGACAGCTGGTGGGACGGTCCGCAAATCTGGTCTCCATCAGTAGGAACCAGAGGCGGTGTAGGAATCCTAATCCATCGTGACAGTGATCTCAGACCATCGCGCAGATGTGTGGGGTAGATGGGCTTGGGTGAAAATGACTATGACTGGGCTATCATGAAAGTGTATGCACCCGTGGATAGATCTGATCGCAAAACCTTCTTCCACGACCTGATCTTTCAGACCCCGGACAGGGACAACCTTCTGGTCACAGGAGACTGAAACTGCTCCTTGGGCGATGTCCAACCCCTTACACCTCACTGGATGTTCTCGCCCTCACATAATATATGCTTGAATTGGAACTGTGTAACGCCTACAAACTGATGCAACCCACCCTGCCGGGTTACACGTGGTGCTCATCAGCATCAGAAGGTAAGTCAACAGGCATCTTTCGGAGGTTGGACTACTTTCTGACCTGTGCTGCGTGGTGGGACACCACCCTAAATATCAAAGTAGCCAAAAGTCCAGTGTCTGATCACTTCCTAGTAAAGGCTACCTTCCAGATGGTCGATGTAACAGACAAGGGAAAAAGTTTCTTCCATTTGAATACCCAACACCTCAAGGATCCGGGAATAGGAAAATGGATTGATAGGTTCTTTGAGAAATGGCCTGAGGCCCAGGTGCACTTTCCCTCGAAAGGTGATTGGTGGGATATGGGAACAACAATTGTCTCCAATTTTCTAAGCATTTTCTGGAGGATCGTAGCAGCAGAAAGCAGAAAGGAAGAAGACCGAATCATCAAGGATCTAGACTGGGTAGAAAGCCGAATACAGCTGCAACCTATCTCAGTGTCTGTCTGGGCTGCGGAAAGAGTCAGATTGATCCATGAATGGAACGACCTCCTTCATAAAAAATCCGTAGAGTGGACTGAAAGACTCACAGTGAAAGGAATAGTTGTATACGATTGAATGACTAAGAAGTCATTCCAGCGCCTGCTCCCTAAAAGGGCAGCCCAAGCCATGAAGAAATTACATCATCCGTTTATCCCGGAAGCTAGACATGCTGTCACATCTAATACCATGTGCAAATATGCAGTTCCATACTTCAGGGACATTCTAACCTCATGCAGACCGGATGAGGACCCAAACACAAACCTCTCAGTGGGCTCAGACCACTGGTCCAACACTACAGCGAAGCTGGCAAGCTTAGACAGACTGAACCTAGAAAGACCAGTCACATCAGAAGAGGTTACGGAAACACTGCAACACATGGCCAAGGGCAAAGCCCCGGGACGAGACGGACTCCCAGTGGAAGTCTATTAACAGCACGGTCGCGCCCTCATCCCGCATCTTGTTCAGATCTACAATGAAACCCTGACATGGGACGCCTCTCCACGGGTATGGCAGACGGAATCATAATTGTAATGTACAAGAAGGGGGATAAGACCGACATCAGAAACTGGCGAACCATCTCGCTTCTCAATGTATCATATAAGATTCTAGGAAAGCTTTTTGCTAGACATCTGGGTAACTACCTCCTGAAGTTAGTTGACAGAGACCAAGTACCATTTGTACAAGGCAGATCGATTTTCGACAATATAGTGACCACAATAGAAGTGCTAGAACAGATTCAACAGGAAAACATGGACATGGTAGTGATGTTATTAGACCTGGAGAAGGCCTTTGATCGAGTTCATTGGGCCTGCGCACATACCACACTCTGAAAACTTAACTTTGGGCCCAATTTCTGCAGATGGGTATATGTGATGTACACTTTCTCCACTGCATCCGTCTCCATCAATGGTCATATCTCCTCACCTTTTTCCCTCTCCCGCTTGGTAAGACAAGGGTGCCCCCTGGCACCCCTGCTCTTCGTCTTGCAGTTGGAGGTACTTGCGAGCATTATCCGTTCACAGCCCCTCGTCAAAGGGCTACCCACACAGCACAGGGAATGCAGGGTTAAAGCTCTGGCAGATGATCTGACTGTCGACTCCTTGGGGGCACTTTAGGCCTGCCTGGTGGAATACGCAACCCTCTCTAAAGCTGCGGTAAACTGGAACAAGTTATTTTTTTTTCTGTCCAAGAGATATGTCATTGCAGTTGAGTGGGGGATGAAACAGGTATTGAGTGACAACACAGAGAGATACCTAGGGGTCCAAATTGCTCTCAGCAAGACTGCGGATGCTCAAAACGACCTGCTACAACAAAAGTGTTGAGCAGAATTGCTGTTTGGTGCCCAGCCAAACACCTATCACTGTTTGGGGCCCAGCCAAACACCTATCTCCCCGAGAGCGTTAGTCACGAATGTAGCCTTGTTCTCCCTGCTCTGGTTTGTAGGTGCAGTAAGACCTCTGGGTGAGAAGTTCCTTAAGGTGGTCCGTAATGCCGCTGCCCGATTTATATGGAAACCCTTTGGCAARACAGACACCAGCTTCATCTCCAAGGTGGCATGGGACCTGATCTGCACTGAACGCTCAGAAGGCGGCCTCGGGATACTAGGCCCAGGGAGACAGAACACAGCACTCTTAGCAAAATGGACCCGGGCGATCGGTAACAACTCCGAGGATCACTGGGTTCTGCTAGCCGAGGAACTACTAGCAGAAGACGGGAGACTGCCTGGGACCAGTGATGTTTGGACCTGCTGCATGATGGACTCCTTCCTGAGACGGAAGGTCAGATCAGAATTTTGGAAGGGGGTCCTGCAAGCTTGGAGGAAAATTGGCCCACGGATCTGGACAGCACCCTTGACAAGGGATGAAGTTCTGGCACGACCTTTGTTCGATAACCCATTCATTTTGGCTCCAAATGGCGGACCTTTCTCAACAGGAGGATCCAGAGAAGCATTTGGTCGGGCATGGATTGAGAGGGAAGTGCTCAGAATCGCAGATTTGTGGAATCCACTCACAGGACAATGGTATTCGGTGTCAGACCTTAGAGAGAAAATCGGAAGACTTGCACAGGTCGGAGCTCGTTTCACGCAGCTTCTGGAAGCTATCCCGGACGCCTGGCACCAGATCCTAAGCCTGCAAGGAGTTACTGTAGCTCCACCAGGCACTTGGTTTGTCCAAGCAACAGACGAACACCCCAATATCTATTGGAAGCTACAAGGTACAGATGGGGATGGGAACAGGTCCTTCACCGCATGCGAAGGACAGGCACACACAACACAGCTAATGCTCAGAGATGACTCACAACATCAAGCCTCCAGACCATTGGGTAACCTGCTGCAGGTCAGAATTCAGGAAAGCTGCAACGAGGATGGGGACTGGTCTTGTAACCTCTGGGCTAACGGCACACCAGTTCGACGCCTGAAGCTAGACCCGCGCATGTGGACTTGGAGGGGCTATGGTTTCCCAAGAAGCCTGGCTGACAGACTACTCCTCGGCTGTAGGCTACAGCCTCTCGCAGCCAAATAGGACACCACAGATCACTGCTGTCAGCAGATGGTCACAAACTTCAACATTCGAAGAAGGAGAGACCTCTAGTGCCCTCACACGACGTTGGGAGCAGCTCCAATCAGCACCCATGCGGAGAGCCACAGCCCTGCTGTGGCTCGTATCTCTGCTAGGCTGTGCTAGCCACCCCGTCCACTGAGTGGTTGGCAAAACGAGGGTTGGAAATCTCAGTGGAGTGCAGTAGATGCAAAGGAGCAGTTGAGTCCACCACCCACCTCTGGCTCTCGTGTCCACTTTCAACACGAATTTGGAACTGGTCTCAATGGGAGAAGTGAGTGTATCCCAAGTGATCAAAAGAAAGGCACTAGAAAACAACACTCCATCACTTGTTTTTCGAAGTGATCGCTTCGCGCGTTTTCATAAATCCAAGATTTATGTTTTACGCGAGCAACGCAGGCTTTTAGAGTCTGGACGAAGAAGAAAGAAAAACCAGAATGTGTGAATTCCTTCGTGGAGAGCGCAATGGGATCTTATAGGCGGCCCAGCCTTCCCCTGGGATGACAGATGGATTTTACATGAGGGAGTCCCCGGAAATTTTGTACTACACAAGGGCTGGGGTTACATCGCCCACGGACTGAGAGCCTGTGTATTTTCGGTAATTTGGGAAGTGAGGAACAAGTGCATCTTTGAAGGGCGCTTCCTGTCAGATCATGCAATTAAAGCCTCAGTGAAGACACAAGTCAGGTTGGTAATTTTAAGCGACTGGAGGAGGAAGGTTGGGCGCCCCCGGCAGAGGGCCGGGAGCCTAACGTGGTTCCTGGGGACCTGGGACCTGGGTGAAGGTTTGGCGAGGGTTGAAGGTAACGAAGTGACTTTCAATGGCTGGCTATTAGATGCCAGCTGAATACCTGGGCACTCGGTTCTATCGCCACAGTAGGAGGGAAGTCGTTGGGGAAATAGGGCAGGAGGGAGTGCCACCCCGTTGGGGAACTGTTCTAAGTTCCAACCGCCCGGTGTAGGGTGGTTACTTACCTACGGATTAGCTCGGGATCGCATGTTTAAGTTGAAGTTCTCCCACCATGTGTTTACATCCGTCTCATCAGGGGGTTGGTCCTCTGCAGGGCTCCGCCCTGTAAGCGAAACTGGGTAACGCTCCCAGACGGCTCCTCGTCCGGGCAGACTGTGAGGAGTCCGGCCTCATTTTTCCTGTTTGACAATATAAGCCTCGGGCACTGGGCCCGCGCTTCTGATTTAAAACAAAAAAGAAAAGAAAAGAAATCTTTTATAAAACTGTCGAAAAATGATGGAGGGACGCGTGACCTGGTTTCCAGCAGGTGCTGCTCCCCACTAATATAGATGGAGTCTTCACTACAGGGTCACTGCAATTTTTATTTAAAAAGAGAGCGAATGCATCTGCTGCAGAAGGTGGTAAAATGCATCCGTTACTATTTTTTGCTATTCATAGTAACCAATGCAACTTGCCCTTCTCCTCGGGAAGATGCGTTTGTTGTTTGTCGTTTCGACATCGGTTTTGGAGAGGTCCATACAGAGGCGACAGAAAAGATAAAAGAGATGACGAAACCCGTACCACCACGCGAGCAGCGTTGCATACCACCATTTGGACTGAGGGCATACTCACACTGGTAATAAATGTGACCCTGTGTAACCCCGTGTTCATGGAATTCGCGTTGAACAAACGCGTTTGTGGCTACCTCAAAACACGGCGAGGGGGGTGGGGTGGGAGGAAAAGGGGAAGGGTGGCAAGGGGGGGTCGTGGAGGGGAGGGAAGGGGCATGGGCACCCCCAAGAAAAAAAAGAAAAAAGAAAAAAAGACAACGAAAACATAAAAGACTTACCTGCAAGCGAGTCTGTCTGTGTGTGTGTGTGTGTGTGTGTGTGTGCTCGCCTGCAGCGCGCAGATACTCCCTCACGGATTTGCGCTTGCGTGGACACACACACACACACACACACACACACACACACACACACACACACACACACACACACACCCTCCGGATGAGTAGTCCGGCAAACAATCTGGCACAGTCATGCTTTTTTTGAGTGTATAGTGAATATCACACACACACACACACAAACACACACACACACACACACGCACACACACGCACACACACACACACACACACACACACACACACACACACACACACTGAATGGTTCAATCAGTCGGTTCTATAGATTGATTGAATGGATCTAGTGTGTGTGTGTGTGTGTGTGTGTGTGTGTGTGTGTGACTGTGTGACACTGTGCCGATCAATTCTATCAATCGATCGAACCCATTGATTGAACTGATTTGAAATTTGAATCGGTTCATGTGCCGCCGACGTTGTTTCCATCCCTTTTTTCTCCGAAAGTCTTGTGAAGGCGAATTTGCATTTGCGTCGGCATCGTGAGGAGCATGCAAATTGCATACCCTCGCGGCCAGGCATGCAAATTGCATACCCCCCTCGGCCAAACATGCAAATTGCATACCCCCGCGGCCAGGCAGTCTGGAGGGATTTGCCTACACATTTGCTACATTTGTGTGCCGGCGTAGCGTGACCCCGTACTGTCGCGAATTCTTTGATTTTTGTGATTTTTGCTACCAGTGTGAGTATGCCCTGAGACTGCACAGAAACTACCGACCTCTCATCGCTGCACAACCCGACAGACTCACCCAAGCACCCAAACTCTCGTCGCCGCACCATGATCCGACAGACTCATTACATCCATAGCCATTATGAGTGTCCGACTGACTCGGACATTCCAATGCATGTTGCTGCAGTAGTGAATGACATTGTGACATTCGTCATCACTGCAACATGGATTGACAGATGAGGAGGAGGATAAAGGGCTAAGAAGACGAATCGAGTAACGAAGAAATCAGGCATGATCACAGACAGACACCCATAACCATTGTGACGATGATATCTGGACTTATTCATGTAGTTTTCAGGACAAAATCACCTCGGCCAAGACACACTGAACAAGATGACAAGGGATAGAGAGAAAACTTAGAGAGGTCGAGGAGAAAAGAGAGAGAAGCAGGACACTGAGGACAGTGATTACCGCAGTACCAAGTCGCCGTAGTTGTGGCTTGATAGTGTAACCTTGCCTTCTCAAAATAGCGAAAGAACAATTCATGTAAGCCCTTGTGAAAACGAAAATCTCTTTGTGAACGCCCTTGCTTAGTGATGCAAGAAAAACAGCCCGACTCAGCTCCTGCTTCTCTCTCTCTCTCTCTCTCTCTCTCTCTCTCTCTCTCTCTCGCTCGCTCGCTCTGTGTGTGTGTGTGTGTGCGCTTGGCGCACGGCGTCACAGCTACTGTCCCTTGCAGGCATCCTGGCAAACCGCCTCACGTGTTTCTGCTAAAAGCGCCATGAGCTATTGGCGGCAGTAAAGTATAATAATAAAAAATTCAGAATCATGTAATAATGATACAATACAAAATTGCACTTTTAGCTGAAGGAATCGGAATCTAGATCGGCACCCGCACAGGTGTCGTCCATCGCCTCCTCCTGCCGGCCATTATTGCGCGCATAATCAAATGAGCCATGAAGAATCGGGAAGATCCACCTACTCTCGTCTAGCAGCTCTCTCTCTCTCTCTCTCTCTCTCTCTCTCTCTCTCTCTCTCGCTCGCTCGCTCGCTCGCTCGCTCTCTCGCTCTCGCTCTCGCTCTCGCTCTCGCTCGCTCGCTCTCTCTCTCGCTCGCTCGCTCTCTCGCTCTCGCTCTCGCTCTCTCGCTCTCTCGCTCTCTCTCTCGCTCGCTCGCTCTCGCTCTCGCTATCCCTTCACAAACACACACCGGTCGTCCTCTGTTGTACTTACTGCATACGCATGTGGGTGAACGTTGCCTGCACATATCTCCTCTTTTCCGCTGAGGTCACGCATTCATCGATACCGATGTAGTTCCGTGTACACTTGCTGTTCGTGCACCTTCAATGTCTTCGTGTCCGTAGCAACTACGCACGGAGAGAGACTGACCATCCGCAGAACGGAGACATGACCCACGGCCGGTCGCTTATTATCCATGCAGTAAGGAAGGAGGAGCGAATTCTATACACTGCTTGATTAAAAGCTTAAAACGGCACGGCCGAATCCAATTCAATTTTTCGAATACTAAGAGCGGAATCGCAGTACCTGGATGCCAAAGAGGACTGCGGCTGCTACTTACCTCTACAACTAATACCAGTACTTCCACTACTACTACTACTACTACTACTACTGCTACTACTACGAGTAGTAGTAGCACGACTTCGGCTGCTACTAGCACTACTGCTACTACTAGTGCTACGTCGACTACTCCTTTTACTACTGCTTCCGCTACTACGCCTACTATAGTACCACTACTACAGCTGCTGCTGCTGCTACTACTACTACTACTACTACTACTACTACTACTACTATTACTACTACTACTACTACTTCTACTACTACTACTACTGCTACTACTACTACTACTACTACTGCTACTACTACTACTACTACTACTGCTACTACTACTACTACTACTACTACTACTACTACTACTACTGCTACTGCTCCTACTACTAGTCCTCTCTCTTCTAACACCACCTCTGCTGCTGCCGTTCCTTACCCTTGTGTGGACTACTGGTACTACTACTCATCTTGCTCCCTTTCCATCCCCACGGTTCCTCAGGAAGCTCGTATGAAGTATGGCTCCTAGTATGGCAGCAACCGKGCGTTCCTTCGGCCGCATAGTGATGGATGAGAACAGAACGACATGCGCGTCGCCTCCTGCTCTTCTGGCGCCTCTCTGGCACCGTGATCCGACCCCGCACGACCGCCCGGAAATCAATCGCACACTGGTAACCAACTGCTACCTGGGGCTCAGCGTTCGCTAGCTGCATCCGTTTGCAACCAAGTGAACGCCATCGTAGGAAGTCCTGGACGCAAAGCAAAAGCAAACGGAGGCRAACGGAGGCGATGCGGAGGCGCTGGAGGAGAACCGATGGAGACGAATTCTTTCTCAGGCCCATCTCCGCTTGACCTCGTCCATCAGAAGGAAACATTCAGTGGAGACCGCTTCCAACCGAGCCAGGACACGATCTGATACTGCAGCCCTCCGTAACGTCCATGGGACCTGGCATGGCTACTTCACGGCTTCAAACGGCTCGGCCGACAGGCCAGACGTCGGCCAATCCTCTTGCCCTCCCGATGTCCACCCGTCTGTGCTTGCTTCCCCCCCCCTCCCCCACGATTTTTTTTACCGCTGCAGTCGGGATGGCGATGTCGATGAAGGGATGAAGATGACGCAGAATGTGGGTGTAGCTGAGGCTCTCCTAGTGTCCACGGGAAAAAATGCGAAGAAGAAAAAGGAATAGCGTTGGCCATCCCCTCTGCTGTGTTTAGTTCTGCGGGTGGGAGGGGCGGTGCGGTCGACTCCAGTCCATGATGTCGACGATTTCACTAGACTTGCACGGACGGCGAGAAGACGGTGAAGGAGAAGACGGCCGCAGTAACAAATCCGGCAAAGAGGATGGTCATAACCCAGGACATAACGAACTTCCAGAAGAGCCACCAGTCGACGTTCCTCCAGTCGTCGGAAGCGCCGACCCCGATGGTCGCCCCCACCAGCGTCTGCGTGGTGGAGATCGGCATACCGAAGCGGCTGGCAACGACCACGGTCATGGCAGCGCACAGCTCCGCCGTGAAACCTCGCGACGGCGTCATCTTCGTCACGGCGCCGCCCAGGTTGCGCACCATCCTCCATCCCCAGACGGCGAAGCCGAGACCGAGTGCAAAACCCCCCATGGCCAGTTGCCACGATTCCACCTCCAGCTTGGGGAGCGTGAGCTTCCCCTTCTTGTCGTCGAACTTCACTGCGTCTCCCTGGTAGATGTTCTGGACGGCGGAGAGAGGGCCGATTGCGTTGGCCGTGTCGTTGCTGCCGTGGGCGAAGGCTGCGGCGCAGGCAGTGAGCACCTGCAGGAAGCTGAAGAGCTCCTCAGACCTTTCGTCGAACATCTCGGCGCGKGAGTGCAGATCCAGCGTGTGCTCGGTGAATTCCAGGTCATGCGAGATTGTCTTGCTCTCCACCARCAGGTACCACGCCTTGACACGCTGCCATGYCGTCATCRACGKCCCTGCGCCGTCCTCCTCGACTCTGCTTGCCGGCGCCTTGCATCCCTGCTCACCCTTCTCCTCGTCGCACTCCTTGGCACCGCCSCCTGCAACCTGCGCAATGAGAGCCCTGTCTCGCGCCTTCTGCTCCGCCTTGTGCTGCTTGCGATMCTCCAGATTTGCCAGTCTCCTCTTSGCAAGAGGAATGCCGATCAGGGCGGCCAGGGAGGCGACCCCGACGGCKACGACTATGGCGATCCAGGTGGCCTTCCCGTTGCCGATGTCGCTCAGCTTCAGCCGGGCCGACCCCTTGTACACGATGAAGAAGGTAATGATGAAGGCGGTCAGGCCGTAGTAGATGGGCATAGCGATCAGCGTCCTCCGTTCCGAGTTCTGCGGYCGGAGAATGACTATTTTCGTGAAAGTGAAGAGGACGACGGAGGCCATGCCGGCAATAAGGGGCGTCAGCACCCATGACACGACGATGGCAGCGAATCCCCCGACCTTCAGATCGCTCGTCGGGTCCTCCTTGTACCAGAAGACAGAGTTCGCTCCCCTGGCCACCATGCTGAAGCCAATGAAGGAGCCGATGATGGAGTGTGTGGTGGAGATGGGCATGCCGTAGAAGGTGGCGAGGACGATCCACACGGCGGCAACCGCGATCGCGATGAACATGCCCCACATGAGCAACGCAGCGCCGGCTTTGTCAAACTTACCGTCCGGGATCARAAAGATCTTCGGGTCCACTATGCCGCCCTTCATCGTATCGGCCACGCGGCCTCCCATGAAGAAAGCCCCGCAGAACTCAAACACCCACGCAATCACCACTGCCTGCTTCATGGTGATGGCGCCCGACCCCACGGATGTCCCGAATGAGTTGGCCACATCATTGGCACCGATTCCCCATGCCATCAAGAACGAGACGATGATCGCCAGGATGTAGATCCAGTGGTACATATGGTCCAATGCAAACTCGGCCGCCATGGCGACTCCCTGCCAAGCGCCTACTACGCCCTGCTACGCCGGTTCAACCAACGCCCTCACTCCGCTCCTACTGCTCGATGCACCGCCTCCTACTCTCTCCTCTTTCTGTCTCTCCCTACCTAGCTCTATGCCGCCTGCTGCCCTGCCTTCCTGCCGTCGTCCTGCGTGTTAACGTAGTGACCGGTTCGTTGTAGGTACAACACTCACGCCCCCCGCCAACCACAACACAGAAGCCGTGGGAGCAGCCGTTGGACACACCTCAAGCATATGAATTATGCATACTTGCACGAGCACTCTCCAGGACGTACCTGACCGTGATCATGGCTAGAGTCCTTCCTCAAAGCCTTCGTGCAGTTTCCCAAAGGGGCAATACAACATCAGACTGTGGACACTGCCCTCTACCGCACCGCTCTCGACTGCTGTCGACTGTGGACACTGTCCTCTACCCCACCGCTCTCGAGTCTCAACTGCTCTCGACCCGCCTGCTGAACAGCCCTCTCACCCGCTCTTCATATCCTCTCCGACTCCCAGTGTGCGTCCTACGCTCCTCTTCCTCCGAACAAAGTACTTCCGCCTCCGACTGGCCCCTATAGCTCAGGGCATACTCACACTGGAACTCTTTCCATTTCCCTTTGGACGTAAGTGGAGCCTGGTGCATCGAGGCTGGGTTGGAGAAGTGCTCATGTAGATCCAGGATAGTCTTTGTGCGAGTATGCCCTCAGTCGGTCCACGGCTGAACTGTTGAAATGCGAACCCGAGTTCGAACTCCATGTTGGCAGATGACTAAGACGCTGCAATTCTGAATTACCTACCTTCTTCCCCTCAATACAACGTACGGTCATTATAGCTGTTTTTGGCTCTTTTTTCGTCTAATACAGCTTTAATGACGGTACGTTGTATTCGGGGGAAGAAGGTAGGCCGGGTCAGTCAGTTCGATAACTTCCCCCCGACTTCGGACCCGTCATCCGTCCCTTGGTGAGTGCAAGAGCCCACTAATGGAGGGGGCTGCATTATTTTGGTGATGCATCCTGCAATAGAATGGCGAATATGCCCTAAGCGGTATCTCCGAGCGGAAAGCAAAGAATAAAACGGAGCTGCACTATGCCATGGCGACCCCGGTTATTGTATTATTTGCGTACACCTGGATACTCGGTTTTTGTGGTCTTATCATTGGGCTGGCAGCTTGGGCTTCAGTTGATGTAGCTCAGTGGTTAGAGCACAGGTTGGAAATGCGCATTGTGGTATAAGGYTGCGGGTTCAAAACCCCGCAGCCTTGCGCATGGACACCGGCAGGGCGTTATGTTGACGCATCCCTGGACACACATCCCCTTGGGCTGACGCATTGTACTATTACAGACACTGCCTGCGCACCACCCAAGGGWAGTCCACGATGTTGTATGTTGGTTGTGRGTTTCACAGGGTTTGCTTGKGGTGTTGGTCTCGGGTGTTCTGATGTTCTCCCCAGTCTGGCATATCACACTTTCGTTCCATTTCGGGTAGTTGCTCATACAGTAGAGTCTTGGATTACATGTTACAAGGTTACAGGTTCGAGCTTGGTTCTGTCCTCGGGGGGGGTCCTTGTCCAGCTTGCCCCGGTCTCTCCTGGATATACACACATGATTCACAGAGTACACATAGCTTTCGGKCAKACACACATAGCTTGCGAATTATATATAGCCTATGGGTTACATACATAAGTTTCCACACATGATACTGTCTACATAGATGCACAGAACATWCACACAAAAAAAAGACTGGGGAGGTAGTCACTGGTGGGGTCTAGTGCCTGCAGTAGGTTCAGGTAGGYTGGATAGGGTGYCATTGGGTGCAGTTCCTACTTASWTTCTGATAGAACTGTCTGGTGGCTATATATGGGGCCTGTAGTTCATTGTCTGGGCCTGGCGTCCGAAGTTCCCGTYCGACAAGGTTCGTCYGATTCCTCTTCCACCAGKGCTGGGCAATCTATCAGCCCTGGTGCCTATCACTGCTGTTCGGTCCAAGTTGCCTCCCYGTTGGTAGGGCAATGGTCCTGAGCGCTGGCCACACTAAGGCTACGAAACACCCGCGGACGCGTCCGCGGGGTCGACCTCGGAGGGCGGCCGTATATACGGC
>BFEA01000195.1:1543938-1553938 GCA_003427395.1 Chara braunii | reverse complement strand
GGATGTGTTCAAGGATAATAGCTCGACCCATTGCTCGCATGCAGCCCCTTTCTTCCAAATTTTACAATCCGCAAAGCTGCGGATATCGTGGCCATTTTTAGATGTGAACCCCGACCATTAACAACTATTCCATGCAAAAGTGAGCAGTCCATTTTTTTTTTCTTTTAAGGATGATATCGAAAGAATCCCGAAAAAAAAGGAGAGGAGAGAGGAGAGTATTAGAGAAAAATTGCAAAGGGAAAAAAACAAAGTGGAAAAAGATGGTGGAAGGGATGGGTGGGAGCGAAAAGACGCAAAGAGGGGCTCACGAAGAGCGACAAAACAACTTATTGAGAAACAACCTCGTTACTGGTCACATAGCCAAAGTTTTCCCAAGATCGAGTCAAAGTGACAGTAGTAGACAGACGAAAGAAGGAAGAACGACTGCATCCCTAAAGGCAACTCTACGTAATATGGGAGTAGTGCCTCGACAACCAAATCAGGGAGGGTAGTGGCGATCCCTGAAGCACTTTTCTGCCGCTAGCTACAATTGCACGGCTTCTTCAGAGGGTTGACACCTGCTTCTCTATATGTGCTTAGGTAGCGGGGGAGATGGAGTGGGAGGTAGCGTTTGCTGATGGTGCAAGAAGGCAAGGAGAGCAAGAAAGGCGAGGAGCGAGATGAAGGTCAAAAGGATGAATGTGGAGACTTCCATGACCATCATCGCTCTATCCTTCATCCCTTCCCTTTGCATAGCCATAGATAGCAGGAAGAAGAATTTCGCAAGGCACCAGCGCAGCAGCTCGAATGGTGAGGCCATAATCGTGAACATTCCTCTATCGTACCTAGATTAGATGGAAAGCACAGTGTGCTAGTCGCGGGGGATTCATTCACATCGTAATATGGCGTGTGAACGCAAGGGCAACAGAGATTCAACATGCAGGTGAGGAAGCAACAGCAGAGGCGCACCTCGAAGAGCAAGGGGCACAGATCAATATACCGCATCCTCGGTGTTCCCGATCAACTGGTCCACCATGGCTGGATCCACCTCGTAGTCCATGACTCTTGCCGTCGCAGGGCTTGTGTGTCGAAGCCTCCGGAGTCGTCTCTGTTTCCACCGAGCTGTTACCGCCGGAATCACAGACCACCGAAAAGGTCTCCCAAGGCGTGTGCGTACTAAATAAGATGGAAGGCCTCTAGCCACGTCTTCTTTAAAATAGTCCACTTTTCTGTCGAACCGACCACACAAAAAAAAGAGGGAAACAAGAAAAAAAAAAAAAAAAAAAAAAAAAAAAAAAAAAAAAAAAAAAAAAAAAAAAAAAAAANAAAAAAAAAAAAAAAAAAAAAAAAAAAAAAAAAAAAAAAAACCAAACAAGAAAAAAAAAAAAAAAAAGGAAAAAAGGAAAAAGGAAATAAAGTGTGAAACGATCGTCCGTGCATCCTATAGTGACCGTCCGTTGGATTCCGTCATCCTTGTCCCATGACCCGTGCCTAACAAGAACGACAATCCAGATGAAAAAAAATTGTATTCCCCAAAGGAACCTGGCGCCCGCTGCGGAGCGTCGTCCTGGCCGTGATGCTGATCTCAATTTGTTTTATCTCAAGTCGTTTTTTCATGTGCCAAGAATGCGCAAAAACGCAGCACTTATTAAAGTCTCCATAGGGTTGGGTTTTGTAGGAGATCTTTCCATCAGATCAACCCATAACTGTCCCGTAACTCCCGGGGGGGTCGTATCTATAGGTGCCCTCTGCTAGGAATGGTAGAGAACGAGGTAATTCTCATTAGTACACGTGTAGATGTGCGTGTAGGGGGTCATATCTATAGGTGCCCTTTGGTAGGAATGGTAGAGAACGGGGTGAGCTTAAAAAAAAAAGAAGAATTCATCCTCCTTTACCTCAGTAGTTTCTTTAACCTCGATGAATTCATGCGGGTAGATTCTTCGCGTAGGGCCCATGTCGGGGACACCATCGGTAAGAATGACCATATTGTTTAGAAAGCAGAGGTCATCGATATATCTGTAAGTTTTTTCAAAGCATCTGAGGGCTTGTCATTCCTTAGCATCCACAAGGAGTGAGATTAGTAAGAATTCGTATTTAAAAAAATACACATCACAGAGGATGGGCGAGCAGGTGAGCCCCATCGGAATTCTGAGAATCTGCCTCTAGACTCTGTTCCCCATCGGTACTACCGCATTGGAAACTAACCATTCACATGCGCTGAGGATGTCGTGCTCGGTGGAGTATAATTTCTCGTACTCTTTGTCCTTTTGTTCATTGACCTACTGAGAATGCTAGGAGTCGTTGGCAGAAACCAAAATTGCCACCACATCCCTGGCCGTTCTGGACCTTCTCTATTCCATAGCGGCCTTGATGAAGAATTTGATTGCAACAAATAGTCTGTCATCCGAGTTGTCCGTTGGTATTCGCTCGAAGCATTTCGTGATGTCCGCCGTGAAAATGGAATAGACATGCCGAGGGAGGTTGGCGGCGAACTCTCCGATGGAGGCGATCGGCCACCAATAGTTGGGTCTGATACCTTGCTCCTCGAAGATGGCGTCTGACTTGCCGACACAGAGAGTTTGCACATCCAGGGGCAGGAACTTTAGTAGGCAGGTGCAAAGATCGGCGACCTCTGAGAGCACAGACCCAACAATATTTGTGATCCAACAGAATGATTCCTTATGCGACTTGTATACCACCATAAGGTGTGGAAGCGGTAACTCCTCCTCCGTATGTCTAGTATGTATAATCGCCTTCACTTCCCTCATGATTCTGCTAGTGACGTCCGCGGGGTTTTGCTGCAGCAGAATGAAGTCCGGTCCGGACAGTCATTCGGACTCGTTCCAACGCCAATCTTCTAAAAAAGTTCACGCAGACGAATGCAGGCATGTGTGGTGCTTTATCGGTCGGGCAGATAAGATATCTCTCTGTCAGCCATTCGATTTCGCTCCGAACAGGGATGTTGTTGATCGGCTCTTCTGTGATATGCCTGTGCAACGCGTGGTACTGCTTGATGCCACACTTGGCTTTGTTCATCACCAACTTCCTTACTTGCTTCTCCTCCTCCATCGAGAGTTCCGCATCACATGTCCTTGTGGTGAGGACGCAATCCAGTGCAGTCTCAATCTCTTCCAGGGCGATATCCTCATCCAACGGCCTCATAGGTACTATGTGATTGAGGCCAGCATTTAGCATCAGACTATCATCAGTTGCAGCTGGCCGTTGTTCGTGACCCTGGTATCATTAGTAATGACGTGCATAGTCCCTTCCCCCGGTAGTAGCCTCAAGGCAGCGAGATTTAGGAAGTTTGCATGCCTGCATATGCCGCACTTGCAACTCTCCGGATCATAATTCTCACTCCTCCATTGCGAATTTTTTGAACACCTTACCCGGTTTGCAGACCTTTGCTCCCAATGCTTCATCATATCTCCAATCTATGACGACGTCATCCAACCAGCATTCTGATCTTTCTCCCATCACCTGTTTGAGCGCATCGATGACCAACCGCCTTAATGGTACCGCCTCCATAAGTCGACTCGTGTATCTGATATGCACGAATTCCCGCCTGTCTCGCTTCTTTCTGCACCAAGCAAGTCTTCCGGAGGGTAATCTGGTCATGCATCCACGTTCCTCTTGTTTGAAGAGTTCATCCTGCGCATCATACAATACTCCATTGAGGACACTTTTCAATTGCGAGAACCGGTGGTTCCTTCCCTTGGGGGAAGGCAGCCCCGGGGGGTGGACCGTCACTCCTTAGGAGAAGAAGAAAAACTTTCGCAGAGGAATTCGGACGAAAAAAGGAAAACAATGAAAAAAATAAAGGAGGAAAAGGAGAAAAGAAACAAGCAAAATTAAAAAAAAAAAAAAAAAAAAAAAMCACCTTAAAAAGAGAAGGGGGATTCCGCTGCGCGAATTATTAAGTTCAGACGTGGTTATATATTCGTGCATGGTTTGTATCAAGGGGATTAGATACAACCCCTCTTCCCTTTCTTGTTCGAGTTGCTGTTTTTCCTTGCTTTGTTGATTCGGTGGTGGATACCGTCGAGCCCCCGTGAGAAAGCGGGTACCTACTGCCACCGTTGTTTTGTGTGGCCTGGACGTTACCAGATCTGGCCTTCTCGTGTGCAGAGCTAGTTATCGCATCCCATGCAGATCGTTCAGTGATTCGTGTGTCCCGACGCTGGTCCATCTGCGGGGGTGCTCGCGAGCAACCCGTGTTAGCAGCCTGATTGCGCACCAAAGTCTGAGGTGGTGGGTTCACGGCCGGGGGGGCGTCCTGCCTGGTTCCTGGTACGAACAAAAACACCCTCTGTCTAGGTGAGACGACAAGATGGGGGTTGCACCGCTGCCTCTTGTTAGATTGGTCGTTCGGTGAATTTATGGTTCTAACCTTGGAATTGCTCGTGACCCTGGTAAAGGGAGAACTCTGCCGATGGTCAATGGAGTGTTGTATTTCCATTTCGATCTATCGACAGTCGTTTCCGCAGTGAGGGAGGGGTCTGCCTCGAGAGTGATTGTAACATCCATCATGGCTTCCCTAATAAACAATAAGGTGACACACGCCTCGATGGCTTCCTTCCACGAGACCCTGAGGAAGTGAATGAACATGGAGGTCCTTACCTTTACGGAGGCGACATTGGGAAATAGCACATCCGGGTGAGCGAGCAGGTACCATATCGCATGATCGACCCAGACAGGGCCATTTCCACAGTCCTTCTTCCGTTCCGTCGCACATTGACATCTGAGCTAGGGGCGACCGACGTTCCAGCACTTCCTCAAGCCTTTCAAGTTGATTTATGGGGCAGCCTTGATTTTTTTCTGCCACATCGTGGGGAAAGTGTATTCACATTTCGAGCAATCGAGTAACGACAGGAGGGGAAATCTCAAGAGGGACGGTTTGAAAGACCTCTTTCGAGGTGGGCAGTGGGGTAAATCACCCGTCATTGCATTCGCCTTGCATTTCGCAACCTCCCCCTTCGTCAAATTACCCAGAAAAACGAGGGCGTTAAGGAAAAATGGCGCAAGGAAGTTGAATGTGTCCAACTTCCAGAGTGCATGCCTAAAGCCGAGGCCTGTGTGCTCTACCCAATGCGGAGAAGGAAGTGGAGCAAATGTCGTATACTGCCCTCCTTGGGACGAAGCAGTTGTCGGCGGGCTGCTGATTGCGTTGGCAGTGATGGCGGCAATGGCGGCTTTCATCTCCACCATTTCGTCATCGTTTATTGCCATTGCGTCGGGTGATAGTGCAGTCGGCTTGGGTTTTCTCAGCTGCCTGTACCTGGAGATGTGAATGGTCTAAGCCCCAAATCTTAAGAAAAATCTGCTCGATTTTAGCGATCCTAGTTAGAAGCTCGATACATTCTTGCACATAGTCAACCTTCGTTCCTTCAAGTTCCCTGGCCAATCCAAGAAGCTTACCATCGAAAGCATCCCTGCCCTCATCCCATGCAGAAGCAAGATTCGCAAGATCGGTAAAGCCAACCATACTAAAAAAATAAGGAAAACGATCAGTTTCAACCATCGCATTCATTGCTTCCAGGATCTCAGGCTTCATGGTGACAATCAACACCTGGGCCGGTTTGCTGGGCCATGCATGGTTCTTAAGCCATTCGTACTTGCCAGTGATCTCATCCCACCAGCCTCCAGGAAAGAACTCCTTCGGAGAAATCTGCAAAAAGACGGACAACAAATAGAGTTGAAGCATTGACAAGGAGAAAGAGGAGCTTATTGGTTTAAAAAATAAGGGACCCAGGTTTGGCTTAACAAGTTCTTCGTACGGCTCGAATATTCTCATATTTGCACCCAATCCCTTCACCTCAGAGGTACAGGATTTTATGCAAGCCATATCAATCTGAACAGGGGGATCATAGGGTTTGCATGAGATAAGATTCCGAATAAATATGTAATTTCAGCGACCATGAGGTATTATATTTTGTTGAAGCAATTGCGGGGTGGCGAAGGGAGCAAGTTCAATAACCACAATAAAGGTGCGAAAAAAGGGGAAAAAAAAANAAAAAAAAAAAAAAAAAAAAAAAAAAAAAAAAAAAAAAAACAATCGTAAATGGTTAAGGGCAGTAAACCAGTAATTGTGCTAAATCAAGGAGGAAAGAGGAAGAAAAACACGGGGGAGTAAAAAAGTTTCATGTTTCTGCAACAACTATGACCTGATCTGGCCGTGTTATGTATTTCGATTAAGAGAAAGGGAAGACTGGATAGTCGGTTCTTAAATCGTATGAATCGAAAACCTTTTTATCATAAAAATTCACATAGAGAATAGCAAGGAGGAAAAAGTAAGGAAGAAGAAACGAAAGAAAACATGATGGGAGATGGGTCCTCCAAAGAGAAGCGGGTAAATCGGAGAGACAGGAAAAAGAAAAAACGAAAAAAACGATAACTTATACGTATGCAACCAGCCAGAGTGTGTTTGTATCGTAATCCTTGGTAGAGAATCAAATGGTTTCAATTATGGAAAAAAAGGAAAATATATATATATATTCATATATATATAAATATCGTTCATAGTCCACAAGAGGATGTATCGCTGTTTGGAGATGATCCGAGAGGGTTACGAAGGGTAGTAACTCGGATCCTATCTAGATAGTACCTTAAATACCATCTCAGGTTAGCAAGTGGTTCAAACAAGTATATGTTCAAGGATAATAGTTCAACCCTTTGCTCGCATGCAGCCCCTTTCTTCCAACTTTTACGATCCGCAAAGCTGCGGATATCGTGGCCATTTTTAGTTAAACCCCGACCGTTAACAAATATTCCATGCAAAAGTGAGCATTTCATACAATTTATTTTTTTAAAGGATGATATCGAAAGAATCATGAAAAAGGAGAAGTGGAGGGAGGAGAATATTACAAAGGAAATGCCGAGGGAAAAAAACAAAGTGGAAAAAAATGGTGGAAGGAATGGGTGGGAGCGAAAAGACGCAAAGATGCGCTCACGAAGAGCGACAAAACAACTTATCGAGGAACAACCTCGTTACTGGTCGCATAGCCAAAGTTTTCCCAAGATCGAGCCAAATCGACAGCAATAGACAGACGAAAGAAGGAAGAACTACTGCATTTCCAAAGGCAACTCCACATAATATGGGAGTAGTGCCTCGACAACCAAATCAGGGAGGGTAGTGGCGATCCCTGACGTGCTTTTCTGCCTCTAGCCAGAATTGCACGGCTTTATCAGAGGGTTGACACCTGCTTCTCTATATGTGCTTAGGTAGCGGGGGAGATAGAGTGGGGGTAGCATTTGCAGATGGTGCAAGAAGGCAAGGAGAGTAAGAAAGGCGAGCAGTGCGATGAAGGCCAAAAGGACGAACGCGGAGACTTCCATGACCATCACCGCTCTGTCCTCCATCCCTTCTCTTTAATGAGCCATAGACAACATGAAGAAGAATTTCGCAAGGCACCCGCGCAACAGCTTGAATGGTGAGGCAATAATCGAATATTCCTCTATTTTGTGTAGATTAGATGGAAAGTGCGGCGTGCAAGTCGCGGGGATTCGTTCACAGCGTAATATGGCGTGCGAAGGCAAGGGCAACAGAGATTCTGCATGCAGGGGAGGAAGCAGCAGTAGAGGTGCGCCTCGAAGAGCAAGGGGCACGGATCAATATACCGCGTCCTCGGTGTTGCCGATCAACTGGTCCACCATGGCTGGATCCACCTTGTAGTCCATGACTCTTGTCGTCGCAGGGTTGTGTGTCGAAGCCTCCGTTTTCACCGAGCTGTTACCGTCGGAATCGCAGACCGCCGAAAACGTCGTACGTGTTCAGGCCTCCCAGTGCACATGTGTACTGAATGAGATGGAAGGCCCCTGGCCACGTCTTCTCTAAAATAGTCCACCGTTCTGCCGAACCGACCACACAAAAAAAGGAGGCAACAAGCAAAAGAAAAAAAGAAAAAAGAAAAGCAAAAAAAAAAAAAAAGAAAAAAAAAAGGAAAAAGGAACAATCGACCTAGGGAAGCGACTCCCTTAGACCGCAGTTCGCTCATGCTAAGGCATACTAAGGGCATACTCACATGTACGTAATTGAGGTCGTATACATCCCTGTGTGGAGATTCATTGGGCTAAATAGAATCGTTTAGGGGAAGCAGACTTACTATTTTAAGTGTGGAGGTGAATGTGTAGGCCTCTCGAACGAGCGCTTCGTAGGCGTTCACCTGGCGGCGGCTGTTGAAATACGTTAGAAGGCAAGGCGAAATTCTGCGCTCAGTCGATTAGTGCGAGTAGAAGGAAGGACCGCTTTTGGGTCGGCCTACCAATTTAGTAGGACTTAGGTGGTAACATGGTCAAGTTCGGACTTCTGATCGAGTTCCGAAGGTTCGATTTGCTGCCTTCTGAGGAAGGAAGGCGCAAGTCGGAAACGAAAGGAACGCGGGTCCGGTAGTATTTAGGCATAGAAACCGTCATTTCCTCAAAACGTATATATTATATTCTTTTAACGAAATTGAAATTGAGTTTTTGAGCCGAAATCCGGTCCAAATTTGTGGCTCCTTTGGCTCTTGGGGGTTCGGCGTTCTCAGGGTCCGGCGTTCCTAGGTGGTCCGCAGACCAAGCAAGTTTGAGTTTGATTGCTGCTTTGTGCAATCGCTTGGTACTAAGTTGGTAGAAGGTAAGCGTTGTTTTTGTAAAGGCGCCCCAAGTCGCGATCAAGCATGATCGAGATCTCTATCGGAGGAATTACATTACTACTTCGGCAAGAGGTTCGAGATACCAACATTCGATCTGCCAAGAAAACGAAGGTAGGATAAAGAGGTTGAGAAACGAGAGGGTTAAGTTTTGTAGGGAGTTTCATTGAATAAGAAGCAACTCTAGTCGCTGATTGAGAAGAGAAGGGGCTCCGGTAATCAATGCTGGAGTGGCAGAAGTTGATCACGTTAACAAAATTAACATCGAATCACACCACTGCTTGGGTTTTAAAGGACGACCTTAGATCAAGTCGTGAGCAGAAGTCTCCAACCAATTTCCTCGGGAGTAGGGTTAGGATCAGTCCTTTAGGCTAGAATGAATCAATATCAACAAGGAGACGAGGGTAGAACGAAAGAGGGAATGAAGGTGAAGGGTGGTCGTAGAAGGTGGGAAGCAGGAAGTTGCGCAAACAAGTTTATCGGGAATGACCGCTTATTTTAAGGAGTTGGAGAACTCGAGGGGTGGAGGGGGCCAATTAAATCACAGCAGACTATGAGACGGAAGGGAATTGGCAAATGCTGTCCACTTCGGTCCTGTGCGTTTTCTTCCTATTAAGGGTGGCGAACCAAAGCAGGAGAAAAGAAAGTCATTCGTTCGACTACAGGCCCCGTGAGTGTGCTAGTTCTTAGTGACGAAAGAAGTTGTCGAAAACCACTCGAAAGGGAAGGTTAAGGCGGCTGACTTGGAAGAAGCAAACAAAAGGCTATGGATGCAATGAGAAAGACTTTAGTTTAAAGAGCTTTCTCGATTGATTCACTTCTTACAAAAAAAAAGAAAAGGGGGGGCGGCGGGAGGGTGGAGTGGCTTGTGCTGCAGCTTGTCCGGCGTTTTCTGCTGGATCTTAGTGCTCTCGTTTTTTTTTTGATTTAAAAAAAAAAAAAAAAAAGGGGGGGGGGGGGGGGGGGGGGGGGGGGCGGTGAGAAAGCAAGGAGGAAAAAGCGGGAGAAAGTGAGTCATCATCTGGGTTAGAAGAATTTTGGTCAGACCGGATCAAAGCTTCGGTTCTTTACGGTAGGACAGGAGTACCGTAGTCCCATGTTTGACAATGAATGTATATGGAGATGAGGCGGGAGAGTGGCTTGGGGTGTAGTTGCATGGAGTGGCTCGGTCGGTAGGTGCTTGGAGTGGCTCGGTCTGTAGGTGCTTGGAGTAGCTCGGTCGGTAGGTGTTTGAGCCCCTCGGTCGGTAGGTGCTTGGAGTCGCTGGGTCAGTAGGTGCTTGGAGTGGCGGGGTGGGTAGGTGCTTGGAGTGGCTCAATGGGTAGGTGCTTGCAGTGGCTCGGTGGGAAGGTCCTTGGCGTGGCTCGGTGGGTAGGTGCTTGGAGTGGCTC
>BFEA01000195.1:1477503-1505985 GCA_003427395.1 Chara braunii | reverse complement strand
CTCTCTCTCTCTCTCTCTCTCTCTCTCTCTCTCTCTCTCTCTCTCTCTCTCTCTCTCTCTCTTTAATTTCTTGGTGCTTTCTTCTTGCTAATGTACGTCTTGATAGGTGCGCTGTAAGCAGAGCACTCACCCCAACAGCCAAGCACTACAGGGAGACAGAAGCACGACACGCAGCTGGTGGAGACGCCTCAACAAGAGGAGTTAAGCTAACTTGCTCTCCACCTTTCAGGACGTATCTGGCCATGAACATGGCTGGTGTCCTTCCTGAAAGCCTGCTTGGAGTGTCACGAAGCGGCAATGCAACATCGGAACTGTGGACACTGCTCTCCGTCCTGAACACCGCTCTCGACTGGTCTCGGTCCCGCCCTCTTGAACACGGCTCTCACCGGCTCTTCATATGCACGCGTACTCCCAGTGAGCGTCCTTCCCTCCTCCCTCTTCGAGCCACATGTTTGCCGCCCGCCTGTGAACCCGTAATCACTGCTGAGGGCATACTCACAACACTAGCATTTTCTTACTTATTTCTGGATGGAATTGCTGCCAGATACCCACAGCTCTGGCCGTAAATGAGGTCAGGTACGTATACGGGAGTGGTATTGTGATTACACCCTGAAATGCGGGTACAGGCCACTACAAGAGACGGGTGGCTTTTTTCATTTCCTTTTTTCCTCTTTCGATGCACCGTCGATCAGATGTTAGGGCGTACTCCACTAGCACCATCACATGACCGACCTTCATGCATCTGGCCGAAACTCGTCGCGAAATAAGTAAATAGTTTCTTGGCCGAATATGCCCTTAAACTGATTCGCGGAAACGATAAAATGAGCATAAAATTGGAACGATACAGAGAAGATTAGCATCAAGGATGACACGCATAAATCGAGAAATGGTCCAAATTAAAATATATATATATATATATATATTAAAAAAAAAAGAAAAAAGGTGGGCCTCATTCTATCCTTCAGCCGTACCACCCTCGGCCTCTTCTAATCTACATGAACATGAATCTGGTGCTGTTTATTCGCCAGATTCATGATTCGGTAGGACCCTTGGAGTGAAGCGTGGGCCTGTAGTACCCCAGATGGAAGACATTGGGCCGGTAGTACCAAACAGCTGAACTGTGGGCGGCCAAAACGGAAAAGGGGGAACTGGTATACTAATTCATAAAGACCTGGAAGCCACTATATCAGACTCTCTGGTGGACATCTGGGGACAGTGGGCGTGGCTTAGCATAAGCTTGGGAGATCAAGAATGGGTTTTGATGTCAATTTATGCCCCATCTGTCCCAGGGGAACGAAGATCCTTTTTGACAGACTTACCCAACGTGGTCCCAGAAGCGGGCACTCTAATCCTGGCCGGAGACTTCAACACAGTAATGTCCCCGGGATTGGACTCTCCACTCCCTGGGCCGAGGAAAGCTGATGCCGTGATCCTTCAGCGTTTTACGGAAGCAGCAGAGCTCACGGATACCTCCAGGCAGCTCTATCCGGATACACCGGGCTTCACATGGTTTGGCACAGAAAGGGGCGACCAACCAGCAGCTCCAAACAGGAGACTGGACCTGATTCTCACAAAGGGCAAAGCATGGGAAGCGGCTGTTAGCGCAGAGGTGGATACACAACCACTCTCAGACCATAGACCAGTCAGAGTAGATCTCAGACTGGGTTTTGGAATTCGCAGAGAGCCGGGATATTTTAGATTGAACACGGAGAACCTTAAGAATCAGGAAGTGCTGGATTGGTGTGACAAGCACCGGGTTGATTGGGAGAAAACCAAACAGTGGTTTTACACAGAGGTGGAATGGGTTCAAGTAGGCTTCAGAATTGTGTCTAAGGCAATGGATGTGTTTTCCCGGATTTTGGTTAGAGGGAGGAGACAGGAGGAAGTGGAGTGTAGGAGGATGGTGGAGGAGGCAGAAGAGTACATTGGGCATGATCCAATCACTGATTTGTACTGGGAAAGGAGGAGGGATACTTGGATGAGGAAATGGGAAGAAATACAGATTGAACAACAGGAATCGTGGGCAAAGAGAGCGAAAGAGAAGGGTATGACCCAACTCGATCGAATTACAAAGGAGACGTTCCAATGTCTGTGTCCACCACGCTCCCATTCCCTCATTCGTGCCTTGGCACACCCATTCAACGCGCAGGCGGATTTGGCCACAGATACTGCAACTCTAGCGGAGTATGCTCTGGATTATTATTCGGACATCCTCACATCTCGCAGGCTCCCAGACGAGTCGCTCCAAGCAATTCGAGAGGAAGCAGATATATGGCAAGCCTCAGATCGCTCACTCGAGCAACATCAAAGGCTAGCCTTGGACAGACCTATATCATTGGAAGAACTCCACGCAGCGGCATGTATGGCCAAGGGGAAAACTCCAGGGGACGACGGTCTCCCAGTATAATTCTACCTGGCCACATGGAGTTAGGTAGGTCCTATCCTTTTGAATCTGTTTAACAAGGTCTTAGAGGGTGGTATTTTAACAGAGGATATGTGCAGGGGTGTAATCACGCTCCTTTACAAAAAGGGTGACAAACAGAACGTCAGAAATCGGCGCCCGATTTCTTTGTTAAACGTGTCGTATAAGTTTTTGGCAAAGACTTTGGCTAGGCGGCTTGCAGAGTTCCTACCAAACTTAGTGAAGGCGGATCAGGGAGCTTTCGTGCAGGGTAGGTCTATTGCTGAAAATATTTTGGTAGCAATGGGATCCCTGGAGATTATTGGCAAGGAAAGGAGACAGGTGATGGTCGCTATGCTGGATTTGGAAAAAGCTTACGACAGAGTAAACTGGTCTTTTGTCTTAGCCTCTTTGGAACACATGAACTTTGGAGTACAGTTTCGTACATGGGTAGCGGTAATGTACAAATCTTCCATGGCGTCTGTCTTAGTGAATGGCAGGAGATCACGCACTTTCTCCCTCTCCCGCTCTCTCAGACAAGGGTGCCCGCTCGCTCCCTTACTCTTCGTTCTTCAAATGGAGGTGGTGTTAAATGCTTTGAGAGCAGCACCAGTGGTTAAAGGCCTGCAGCTAAGGGAAGGAGTCGAGGTACTTACCGGGGCAATCGCAGATGACCTCCTCTTGATCACAGAAGCAACAGAATCTTCAGTACGAGAGACAAAGGCAGTCCTTGACAGGTACGAGGCCCTGTCTGAGGCGAAAGTTAACTGAGATAAATCAATATACTTTCTGCGTGAGGAATTTGATTTGGTAGATGATTGGACAATGAAAAGAATCAAGGATGAAGAATCGAAGCGCTATTTGGGAGTGCAAGTCTCCCTGACCAACAGCAGGCCAGCTCAAGATGCAGTCTTGGCAGCTCGAGTGGAGGCCATAGTAAAGAGGTGCAGAGGGGCGGTAGGCCTCTCTTTGATGGGTCGAGCCGCTGTCATCAATACCTCGATTTTTTCGCTTATATGGCATATTGCTGCAGTCATCCTAATCTCTCGCACGACTTTACAAAAGATCAAATCGTTGGCAGCCCATTACTTGGGGAAACCAAATGGGGAAGACCAGGAAGGATTTATCTCCAAAGTCTCATGGTCCAAGGTTACTCAATCTAACAAAGACAGGGGTCTGGGTATCCTAGACCCAGAGAAGCAGAATCTGGCACTCCTCGGGAAGTGGCTTCAAAAAGTTTGCAATCAGACAGAGAAGCGCAGCTGGTTAGAGATCTTTCAATACATCCTGCAGCAAGAGTTTGGCTTAGCAAGAAAGGAAAACGTCTGGGTCTGCCTTCAGATGCCTTCCTTCCAGGACCGCAGGCCGAGATCTGCAATTGGACTGGTGTGGTGGATAGCCTGGCAAAAGCTGATGAAACCCAAGTCCTCGGAGCCCGTCACTTGAGAAGACGTCATGGTTCAACCATTGTTCGAGAATCAGGCTATGAAACAAAGAACAGGAATTGTTTTCCCCGCATCTAACCAGAAAGGAGCTTTCGGGAGGAAGTGGGTGGAAAAGGGGGTGTCTCAGGTTCGGGACATCTGGGCTGAGGAAAGATGGGACTGGAAATCTAAAACCGAAGTCTGGCAGAGACTTGGCAGAGTTCATGAGGTGGGTGCCAAGTTGGGTTGTTTAATCCAAGCAATACCGGATGAGTGGGTAAAGCTGCTCAAAGGAGATAATTGCCCAAAGACGGGAGCGTGGTACAAAGAATACGGAGAGGGAGAGCACATCCAGAAGATTTATCAGGTCGAAGATCAGGCAGCCCCCGGCTTGGACAGCACGAACAGCGACACAGATGAGGCAGATGAGGCAGATGTCGCTGATAATGAGACGCGAACAGCAACGGAGTGACAACTGCAGGGTCCACCAGGCAAGTAGAAGTTAAGAAAAGGGGGAAAAGTGATCCTGACCAATGACCGAACCCTGATCCCCATCCGTATAACATACAAGGTAGGCTGCAATGGACAAAGCAATCCAACGCTGGTTTTGGGAGGAGCTTCAATTACTGAACTAAGAATTGATCCAGTTACTTGCAGCTGGACACGGGACCAGCAGCCCATTACATTACATCACTACAATACTCAGGTAGGGAGAGAAACTCTCTGTTGTTCGGAGGATTATATTGCAAAGATAAGTGATAGGGCTGCAAGATTACTAAACATGGAGGCCCCGCTGCCAAGGGAGTTCAGGCAACTGCTCTGGACCCAACTGCAACTTATGCCTTGCCTGAAAAAGGCAGGTCTCCTCTGGCTCCTCTCACACTCGGCGATCCCAACTGCAACTTGGTTAGCAGACAAAGGCATGCCAGTGGCCAGAACTTGTGCACGGTGTGGGAACAGACAGGAGGAAACCCTGAATCACTTGGTCTGGGACTACTCAGCCTTATCTCGTATCTGGCATTGGTGGGCTTTACATTGGAAAGATATGGGTTCAGCCCTAACATGGGATCAAAAGTGGGTTCGGACCGGTTTCCTGCCAGCTGTGTTCTTCAAGCAAAAGGGATGGGGCTACATGGCCCAAACAATCAGATCAGTCATCATGTGGGTGATATGGGAGGACCGCAACAGTATTCTGTTGAGAAAGGAATGGTCGTCAAACATGACAATCAAAGCCAAGATAAAGACAATCATTCGAACGATGATCCACGCAGATTGGATCCGGAAAGCAAACAGAGGTCTCTCCCCCAAGGGAAGGCAGTGGTTTCTTTTTACTTGGGCAAGAGGATGTCAGCTGGCTGCAGTCAAGATTGAAGGCAAATTGGTTATTTCACCGTGGCTTAACAAGTGAGCAGATGTTGGAGAATGGGTCCAGTTAACTTAGGAAGAGTGTGTCTCAATTTCTCCTTTTCTTTTGGTTTTTTCCTGTGTTTTTTGTTTTCTTTTGTTTCTTTCCTCGTTTTTTTTTGTTTCTCCTTTGCTTTCCTTTAAGTGTTTCCTCCCCTGCCCACTAAGTACAGAGTTAGAATTGTTCAACAGAAAAACTCCCATGAGAAATGAAAGTTGAAAAAACATTTCATAAAAAAAAAAATCCTTCATATTCATAAATTATCATTCCAATGTTTGTCCAATTTTAAAATTTTCAATTTAATTTGATAAGTTTTCGTCTAAATATGAGTTTTCCCTTCCAATTTCATCTATTTGTTCAAGATGGAATGAAAGTCTGGACAAGTCTATGAATTTTTTTATACGACTTTCATTCTACTACAACAAATATCGTCTAATTTAGATTGGATTAACCTAATTATGACTGGATATCCTTACTTAGAATGGCAGTCCAATTAAAATATTTCATGAACTCATCCAGACTTTCATTCCATCTCTAGCATGCAATTCAAATAAGAAGGGATACCCCATCTTGGAAGGAAAGTTTTCAAGTAAGACGGAAAATTTAAAAATTGGAATGATATTTTTTAAGATGGAATGAAAATTTGAAATTTAGAATGTAATATCACTCAAGAATAGTTATTTAATTCAGGGAAATTTATCTGTTGTTACACTTTTCTATACCTGGCTTTCTCGGTTTTCAGGTCCGCAGGAGGGCAATACGGATATCTGCGTGCAACAGAATCGCAGTGTTACAGAGAGGCTCACAGTAGAATCTGAGTCGCTTTAGGCTCGTGGGGTCGATTTAAGCCTGTTGAGGAAATGGATAGTAAGGGAAGGAGGGGGGTGTAGAACTTGACTTGTCTATTACCGGCGTTTTCGCATTGAGTAGAATAGTTGTTCTCTTTTACCCAGCCCTCTCTTGCCTCCCCTTCTCCCTTTCTTTTTTTTGGTTCAATCGGGTCCTTTCGGTCTCGTAAAAAGCGAAGCTGGGTAATGCTCCCAGTATTGGCCGTTATGTGGGGGTTGGCCGCCCCCCGTGACCTTTTTTGATAATGAGTAACAATGTGGTGTTCTTGAAAAAAAAAAAAAAAAAAAAAAAAAAAAAACACGGAAAAGGTTGAAAAACAGGGGGACGGGCGCAACGCCGGGCGTAGGACCGCTCCGTCGTGCGCTACCGGTTTGGGAGGACTGGTGCCACTGCCACCGAGCCCGGCACGAGGCCGGAGTCCGAGATAATGTCGAAGCCTACCCGACCATAGCCGGGTCAAACCCCTTCACATAAGGAGGAGGAATGAAAGCGGGCCAGTGGTCGGGAGTCAAGCGATAAGCACATTATAATGAGTCAAATGAGGAGAAGACGTGGCGCCACGTGGCGCTAGCATCAGTGATGTGGGACCCTAAATTGAGGCAGAAGAATCGGAGGTGCGTAGGGTTAATTAACGAGAGTGGGAGAGGTGAAGATATCGGGTGCAGTGAAGTCAGAGAGGCGAAGAAAGGAGCTGACCCATGGAGAGGAAAGTGAAGGGGGATGTCAACAAGTAATTTAAAGAATAGGGAGAGTATCCACGCTGTTAATGTAGGAAGGGAAGGGTACTGGGGAGGAGAACAGAAGGGGGAGGAAAAGGATTCAGAAAAGAGTAAAGACAAACGAGGTGGTATCTGTATACCTCAAGGCACCAAACGTTCGGTAAATCCCCACCCCTCCGACAGGGGCAACGGGTGGTAGAGAAGCGTCATCTTCGTCAGAGCAAGCGGGGGCAGATGATCGGAACAAACTTAGGACGCTGCTCGACTTGTGTTTTGATGACGGCCTATTCTCGGATTCCAATATTGATTTTGGGGAGACATAAATTATCGATGGGATAAGATATCTGACACTGAACGAGGAAATAGACGTAGCAACAGCCAGTTGGTTGAAAGCTAGGACGGTGATAGTCATCTTTGACGAGCCGGCGACGTCCTTAAGCGTGACTCAGAGAGAACAGCTAATCGGAGTTTTCGAAGATGCGTGGTACCAAGAGGCAGATATCAACCCTACACAGAAGAGGGGAAGGACACATGGGGAGGGGCCGAACGTGTCCTCATATGCGGCGAGAATGGAGAGAATAGCACAGTGGCTGATTGCCAAAGGGGAAGATAGGATCCCGACGATGAACGGGGCGGTCAAAGTCCTCTTTAAACCATGGATGACCAACCAAGAATTGGATGAGATGAGAGACAACGACGAAGTAGGATAGCTTAGGATTATTGCACCTTCAGTCCCTCTTGAGGCATTACCATCCCATAGGTATGTTGTACAAAGATTCATGGGAAGAGTTTTGGTCATGCACCCGCTGGAGAGAAGAGCAGATGAGCCAAGGTTGGAAAATATTCGAATAGACTGTGTGCCTGAGGTTAGACAGACCTTTTTTGAGTCGATCGTCGTGAGCAAACCTACAGGGGGCTTCGTGGAAGTGCAGTTTGTGAATCAAGAAACTGCCTTCTGCAATAAGTGTTTGTGGTGGTATCATGACGAGTTTGATCCGGATTGTCCTAGGTCTAGTGAACCCATGCCGGAGGGGAGAGGAGGCAGACGAGGCAGAGGGAGAGGAGCAAGAGGCAGAGGAAGAGGAGGTGGTCCGAGAGGAGCGCAGGGTACGGGCGGGGGGAGAAGTACCGCACAAGGAAGAGGAGGCCCGCAACGTAGAGGGGTTTCCTCGAGTTTGAGCCAGCAACAACTTCAGCACCACCAGACCCCGTCTTCAAGCGAGCCCACACCGAATTAGGGTGCCTTGGTGGTGTATTGGTCAACGGCCCCGGTGGCTACGGAAGGAGGAACTGGGGTGAACTTTCATCCCCTATGCATAGGAACGGAGTAGGGGAGAAGGACAGGAGGTAGAGGGGCCGCCATCCAATCAGCGGGAAACGTCCAGATGAGGAACACTCAACCATTATTTTCTCCATCAATGGTGGCAGTTAGGCCAATACAGGTGGGACAGCTAACCGCTACAAGGGCTTCGGAGCATAGGTGGAGGCTAGGGGGCGGTTTAATCTCTGCCCCGCTTGCTCCAACTCCCCTCCTCCCGATCCACCCTTGGGCCGAGCAAGGTCGAGGAAGCATGATGGGAGAGTACCCCATCCCGACGCCCCAGATTCCGGTTGCGAGAAGTTGGCTACGTCCTACCCTCCCGACTCCAACAGATGGGCTGCGCGCGGACATGGACAGGGGATTTGGAAGGGGAATAAGATGGGGGAATAGGAGTATGGAGACTGGGAGGAGAACTCCGAGCAGTACACAGCCACAAGGAGAGACATATGGAGGTCAGGGGGTACCACAAGGCTCATTTTTTTATGCCTAGGACAACGCAGCAGCAAGACAGACTGTAGACACACCTTGAACCGACAGGGATCTCTGTTCAGCAAGACCGAAACCAATCCGAAGGACAGGGTACATTGCATCAGTCCTATGTGGCTATCAGGATTAATCCGGAGTTCTCGGTGGAAAATCGTGAAGACGAGGTTGCGGCTCTGGCATTGATTGGTACAAGAGAAGTAAACTTGGAGATACATAGCAGTAGAGATGGTGGTGGTGACAGTGGAAGGGGGGTTGAGGTAGAGGAGGCTCTGATGGCAGAACGAGGAGAAAGAAGGGGTCTGCCGGATCAAATAATGAGAGATCCAGGCAGCAGGTCATCCCTGTTAACCCCAATCAAAACAAGAAGAGTGGGGGAAGCAGGAAACGCAGAACCCACCAGGGAAGGGGAGGATGGAGAAGGGGAAGAGGAGTTTTTTAACATTGCATCACCACCAACTCAACGGGGAAGGCCAGATGAAGATTGAGATTCGAGACAAAGAGGAAAACAACCAGCTGCATCATCGGCATAAGGAGGACACCAACGCAGCCACTATGTGGTCCCGGTGTGCTCCTCATTAGCCCCCCAAGGGACCAAAATAATGGTGGGAAAATCAGAAAGAGGTGGTTTTGCTCTTCCTACCATTCAAGTGAACCAGTTCCCGAATTCCAAGGAGGCGATAAGGGCAGCTGCTTTGAAGTTTGCAGCAGGGCGTTTCCCGCTCAGGCTAATCTTCGGGATTAAGATTGGTCGTAAGAGTGTGGAAGCAGAGGGAGGGGCGGTGTTCCACTTCTACATTGCCATGGTGGATGTCAAGATATCGGTGGAAATAGCAGTAGCTCTGGAGACAAAAGGACTGCAGTGGGTACCCCCACAGTGGTTTGACTCCAAGACTATGTCACAAGCAGCCAAAGTCCAGTTAGTGGGGGAGGTCAAAGCAGAAATCGTGTCAACATTCTATGGGTCGTTGCCGTTTGACAAGCAGCCCTGGACAATATCCTTTAGAAACCTGCTGACACAGCCTTGGGAAGCCCAGCCGGAGGGAGAAGGTCGGAGAAGAAAGGGTAGTGATAGAGCAAATAGACGGGCGGATCCAACAAACTGCCGCGCCAGTAGCCAGTAATGGATAAGGTCCACATGGCGACATTGAACTTTAGGGGATTGGGGGATACAACTGGAAGGCACAAAAAATCAAGGCTGAAGACCTGGGTGCATACAAAACGTGTGCAGGTGATTTTTCTCCAAGAAACAAAGTTGGACAAGGACAAGATAGACCACACAAGAACATGGTGGCGAGGACCACAATGGTGGGCTCCAGCTGATGAGACAAAGGGAGGAATGCTATCTTGATTCATAGCAGTTTGGAAGTTGTGATCTTGGAAAGCCAATATGATGTCTGGGGCCAATGGGTGTGGGTGCGTTTCCGTTTTGCAGGGCAGATATGGGTTTTAATGTCGATCTATGCCCCAACCACTCCAAGAGAACGCAGGTCCTTCTTCAGGGACTTACCGAATGTAATCCCTGAAGCTGATCACATGGTTATCGCAGGGGACCTAAACACATTGTTGTGCCCAGGATTGGACTCTCCCATCCCTGGACCAAGGAAGGAAGATGCGGTCCTGCTGGAATAGTTAATGGCCACTTACGAACTGACGAACTCCTATCGCTGTATCCACCCAGAGGCATAGGAATACACGTGGCACTCGGCCCAGCGCAGTGGGAACACAGCACCTCCTAAGCGCAGACTAGATTTGTTGTTGGCGAAGGGGGAAGCCTGGGACGCAGTTTCAGAGGTGGAGATTGTCCCACACCCAATGTCAGACCATTGGCCAGTAAAAGCGGTCTTCAGAGTAGGGACGAATAGTCGAAAGGAAAAAGGATATTTTCAGCTAAATACCGAGAACTTGAAAAATCCGGCAGTCCTCGAATTGTGCAGCAGGCACTGGGAAGATTGGGAAAAAACAAGGGAGTGGTTCAGCTCAGAAGAGGAGTGGGTACAAGTGGGTTTTCAAATGGTGACTAAGGCAATGGACATTGTTTCCAGAATTTTGGCCAAGGAACGACGAGGGGAGGAAGAGGACTGCAGAAGAATGGTGCAGGAGGCGGAACAACAGATTGGAAAAGATCCAAATACAGACATGTACTGGGAGCATCGCAGGGACAAATGGCCGAGCAAATGGGAACTCTTGTAGGTAGAACAGCAAGAGGTTTGGGCAAGGAGGGCCAAGAAGCGCGGTATGACGCGACTGGATCGAATGACGAAGGACACCTTCAAGAGGTTGTGCCCCCCCTGGTCACATGGGATCATTCGTACACTGAAACATTCTTTCAACGCGCAGGCAGACTTGGCTGAGGACACAAAGACCATGGTTGAGTATGCAATGACTTATTACAGTAACATTCTGACCTCAAGAAGGTCTCCGGCAGTGTCGTTGGCGGAAATGAGGCAAGAGGTGGATCTGTGGAAAAACACAGACAAAAGGCTAGTGTCGCACTGCCGCATCAACGACAGCTGCTGGATCTCCCACTAACTCTGCAGGAACTCCAGGAGGCGGTGAAGAGCATGGCAAGGGGTAAGACACCAAGGGATGATGGACTACTCGTTGAATTTTACGAAGCAACCTGGGAACAAGTGGGACCAATCCTGCTTAGAATTTTCAACAAGGTATTGGAAGGAGGGAGACTGACAGAGGACATGTACAGAGGGACAATTACACTAGTGTACAAGAAGGGAGACAAGCAAAATGTGAGGAACTGGAGGCCGATCTCCCTGCTGAATGTTGCATATAAGATCCTGGCAGAAGCCCTCTCCAGGAGGTTGGCGAAGGTTCTTCCAGAGCTGGTGTGTGCGGACTACGGCGCCTTCATGAAGGGAAGGTCTATTGCGGAAAACATCTTAGTCGCGATGGGAGCACTAGAAGTGATCAGTAAAGAGAAGAGGCAAGTAATGGTGGCCATGTTGGACCTGGAAAAAGCATACGACCGTGTCAATTGGTCGTTTGTCCTAGCAACGCTGGAGTACATGAACTTCGGGGCTCCTTTTCCCAGCTGGATAGATGCAATGTACTGTCACTCCACGGCCTCGATGCTAGTAAATAGAAGGCAGTCTCAGAATTTTGAGCTCTCACGGTCTCTGAAGCAGGGGTGTCTGATGACCCCCCTGCTGTTTGTGCTTCAAATGGAAGTCTTCTTGAACTCCCTCCAGACAACACCCCTGGTCAAAGGTCTGAGATTGAGAGATGAGGTGGAGGTTCTCGTAGGAGCAATTGCGGACGATCTTCTGCTAATTATGGAGACCACAAAAAAATCAACTGCGCCAGCAAAAACCCTGTTAGACCAATACTCAGACCTTTCAAAGGCCAGAGTCAACTGGGACAAGTCCTTGTACTTCTTACCTTCTCAGTTTGCCCGGCCGGATGACTGGACGATGAAAAGAATCAACGAGAGTGAATCAGAGAGGTATTTGGGAGTCCAAGTATCCCTGACGAACATCCACCCAGCACAAGACACCATCCTGCTCGGGAGAGTAGAAGCAAGTATCTCTAAATGCAAAGCGACCCCAGAGTTATCGCTGATGGGTAGTGCAATGGTGACTACTGCGGTGGTCTTCTCGTTGCTTTAGCATATTGCTGCAGTCTTGCTGATAACCAAGCCAACGATCCATAAGTTGAAAGCAGCGGCGACCAAATGTTTGTGGAAGCCACGGGTGGAGGAACAGGACAGATACATTTCCAAAGTAGCATAAGATAAAGTGGCGATCCCTAGAGAGGAGGGTGGTCTAGAAATAATTGATCCGGAAAGACAAACCATGTCTCTTCTAGGCAAGTGGATTATGAAGGTGGTAATGCAAGCAGAAAGAAGAAATTGGTTAGACATCATGCTGCATATCCTACAACAAGAGTTTCAGCTCAGCAGACCAGAGGATGTCTCGACTTGCCTCCGGATGGCCTCATTTGGAAATCGCAGACCAAGATCGGCGATCGGTCTGGCGTGGTGGATAGCATGGAGGAAACTCAAGTCGAGGAAATTGCCTATGCCGACAGTCAAGGAAGAAGTGTTAACCTAGACCCTGTTTGATAATAAGAGGATCCTCAGAACGGGCGGGCTCCCCTTTTCTGCGGTAGCGGCATCAAAAAGAAACTTTGGAAGGAAGTGGGTGGAAAGGGGTATATCGAAGGTGCAAGACATATGGGAGGAGGAGCGATTGGAGTGGAAGACAGAAAGGGAGGTTCGACTCAAATTGGGGAAATTGAGTGGAGTGGGCGAGAAACTGTCAGCATTGATAGAGGCTATCCCACCAAACTGGCTGGCGTTATTGAGTTAGGGAGAAGAGCTAGTGAAGAATGCCTGGTATAAGGAGGCCACAATAGGTGGAGGAATGAACTCCTGTTACAGAGTCGAGGAACAACTGGAGGAAGGGGAGTGGAGAGTGTACAGATGGGACGTACAACCCCTTGAGGGGGTTGAAGGAAAACTAGGGAACAATGGGGAGGACAAAGTTACAGCAATTCATAATTGGAACATGATCAGAGTGATTAGTATGGGAAGAAAACATGAGAGGGAGGATTGGAGGGTTGTTCAGAATGGGAAAGAAATCAGCAAGCTCAGGCTGGATCCAGCCTCGATCAAGTGGGAGGAGATTAGTCGGAACAATAACTCTCTGGCGCATTATACCTCTGGCATGGGAAGAAAGATCTTGAGCGCATCGAGATCATATGTCCCAGAGATTAAGGAGCGAGCTACACGAACTTTCTTACTGCCCGCCCCCCCATCCGAAAGACTGATGGAGGTTCTCTGGGCACAGCTACCTCTGCTCCCGAGCATCAAGTTTCCGGGCCTCCTCTGGTTGTTATCCCATTCGGCTATCCCGTCAGCAACCTGGTTGGCCGACAGAGGAATGCAGATCAGGAGAACCTGTCCCAGATGCGAAAATAGAGAAGAAGAAACAATTCTCCACTTAATTTGGGACTATCCAACCTCGAAGAGAATTTGGAGATGGTGGGTTGGGCACTGACAGAATTTGGGATCAGCATTGGTATGGGATAGGGAGTGGATAGCTACTGGCCACCTCCCTCCACTTTTTTTCTCAAAAAAGGGTTGCGGGTACATGGCTCAGGCGATCAGGTCAGCGGTGATGTGGATAATTTGGGAGGACCACAACCAAATTATGTTCAAAGACGAATGGCAGGCAGATGAGACTGTCAAGCGGAAAGTGAAGGCACTGATTTGAACCATGATTTTGGTTGATTGGCACCGCAAAGCGGACAAAGGGAGATCCCCGGGCGGTAGGACTTGGTTTCTGTCCACATGGGCAAGAAACAGTCAATTGGTAGGGGTAAGTGTAGAAGGAAAACTGGTGTTTTCGTCCTGGCTCAGGGAATGATTGGACAGTGGCACTGCCCTATCCCCACCTGCCCTCTCGGTGGGGAAAGTAGTATATTGGGTAGAGGCCGCAGGAGGCCAACCGATCCGGGCTAGGATCGTGGAGAGGGGAGTCTGTAGAATCCGAGTCCTGTAGACTCCGGGGGTAGCCTTTAGTCGATAGGAAAGTTTAGTGGTCTTCAAAAGTAGGAATGGTTGGATGGAGAATGGTTGGTAGGTGGTAGGAAGGGGAGGAATGATAATGGTAGTTTGGCATAAGCTAAACCGGCTGATGCTGCCGGGATAACCCCGGGTTGAGTTATGAGGACCCCGACCTCAGTCAATCCAATTTTTCGTAATGAATCTGAATGTGTTCCTTTAAAAAAAAAAAAAAAAAAAACATTGAAAAGGTTTTGGCGTTGGCGCCTTCTACCAATCGAGATGTGCTACCTGGGCGCACTCCGCAACAGCTGGCATCATATGAGTGGCTACTTCTTGGGCGCACTCCATATCGACATTTTCGCGTTTCGCGAGTACAGTGGTGAGGCCGCTCTTTGTGCTTCGTTGAGGTCAGTGCTAATTCTAAGTATCGTTCCAATCTCAGCGAAGTTTCTTTTGCTCTTTACGGAAAGACTCTGCTCTTTTTTTGAATCTGGTGCAAAACCAGCACCAAATTCATCAACCGGTAAGTACCGGCCAAGGGAGCTGTGGTCACGGCGCGAAGGCGCCTTTCACCCAAGTTGAAGACATTCGGGCCTGTAGTACCGAAGGGCCGAGCTTTGGGCGGCCAAAAAGAGAAAAGGTTTTGGCGCCATGCATTTTTGGGGAGGCGCTACGGCTGGCGCGGAGCGCTCAGCCACAGCACTACCGGTTCAGGGGAACTGGTCTTGCCACTCACCAAGTGGGCACGAAGCCGGGGAAAGTGAGCATCGCCCGCGACCCTGCCTAGCATCCATCGCCAAGCCAACCCGTCTCAAAGGAAACAGGGGGGGCAGGGGGGGGAGTGGTCGAGTTAGTTAACATCAACATCCATGTGATCTATGAGTAATACGGACAGGCGTTGACGCCCTGTCCCCGACGAGCACTGCTGCAACCCAGCCTGACTACTAGGGCGAAAGCTTTAACAGTTGATCTCCCTCGGCAACTTCTAACCCACACATAAGAGTTCAACTGCATGCAAGACCAGGTGATGTGCACTGCAATGGCAACCCTCGTCTTTTTCCTAAATCACTTTCCCCTCGCAGACATGTCATTCGCACACTAGTACATCTATTCTTGTCGCTACTACTAGCGCCTAGTCAACCCTTCACCTCGGTGGTGTTGCCACTCTTACCCGTCGGCATACCAGCTCTTCTGAAATCCACCTCCCCCAACACGTCCACCTGCGCAAATCACCGCGCCCCCCCACATGCAAACTTGCCTGTCGTGTGGATAACTATTGCAATTCCACATCTATACTTCCACCATCTTTCCGTAAACATGTCTCGCACTCATCATCGCAATAGGCATCCCTCCCCCCCCCCCCCGACTTTGCCCTCTTCGTGACCATCAACGCCCACTCAACCCTTGACCCCAGTGACACCGTCTCCCCCCTCCCCTTCTTCCGCACTCGCAATCTAACCCACCAACTCCGACCACACTCCTATGCTCTCGTCCCGTACTCACCATCGTAGCAGACTCCCCCCCCCCCCCCTCCCCCCCCCTACATATGCCCTTGTCGTGACTATGAACGATTGGTCAACCATTGCTTTCGGCGAACCTATCTATCCCCCACCGTTTAGTTAACATGTATACTCGATTCTACTCGCCTTGCCTCTCTGCCCACCACCCCACTGAATCGGCTACCTTTGAACCTACCCTTCCGTTGCGATCCCGTAAAAATCATTGCGCCCAACCATATACGAATGTCCCTAGTAAAGTCGATAAGTGACACAAACCAACAAATCCAACCTTGCCCCTTCTCCCGTACACATAGTCTATCCCCTCGTAGCGTCAATACCTGGCATAATCCCACGTGTCCAACCTCGCCTTTACACCCGTTCCCCCCGCTACTGAAACCACGCCATTTGTCACTCCTACTCCAGGATAGGCCAATATTGGGCTAGCAAATGCGATAGGCCAACCCCACCCTAACTGCCCTGACCTCGTCCAACAATCCTACACCTGCCCTTTCAGTCGAGATATTGCCTTGCCGCAGCCTGACCCCACAATGAGCAGAAACGACCCGTTTAGAGCCGGGAACTATCCAGACCACCAAGCAGGCACCATGGCAGGCCCTTCGCAGATACCAGCCCCATTCGATGATCATTTGAGAATCCGTAGCCTCCTCGATGGCTGCTACGATGATGGTCTCTTTCCAGAGACATCCTTCTCTCATGGGGAGGTAGAAATCGTGGATGGGGTGGGTTACCTTAACTAAAGTGAAAAGGTCGACGTGGCTACCGTAGCTTGGTTAAAAGAGAGGACCGTTATCGTTATTTTCGACTCAAGAGCAGCCACTTTTTTGGTAGCACAGCGGGAACAGTTCATCCGCATCTATGAGGACGCATGGTTCGAGGATGTCAATTTTCAACCCGACATGCAAGAGAGGGCGCACGCATGGGGAGGGACCCAATGTAATGTCCTATGTGGCACGAACACAGCAGATCGCACAGTGGATGATTACCAAGGGCTCTCAATTCATCCCTACAAGAGACGGTCCGGTCAGAGTGACCTTCTGTCCTTGGATGACACAACATGAGCTGGATCAGCTCAGAGATGCGGAATCTGCAGCGAAATTCATAATCATAGCCCTCAGAGTCCCCCTGGGAGCTATATTTTCTTTGAGAAACACAATCCAACGGCTGATGGGCCCCATCATCTACATGCACCCCCCTGAAAAAAGAGAGGATGAGCCACGCCTAGGGAACGTCAAAATAGACGGCGATCCCTCTGTCAGAGACAACTTCATAGAGTAGATCGCCCTCCGCTGGCTGACAGGGCAGCTCTTACGAGTTCAATTCGCCAATCAGGATACCATCTTCTGCCAGAAATGCCTCTGGTGGTTCCATGACGAATTCGATCCGGATTGCCCACGGTTCAATGAACCAATGCCACCCGGTAGAAGGTCCAGAGGTCGAGGTCGCGGGAGTAACCGAAGAGGGGGCCGTGAAGCCCCCCCTTCGCCACGTACCCAGACACAGAGCACTCGAGTTCAGCAGAGACAACCCCGCATCCCACCTCCCATCACACTCAGCCATCCAGTGCACCCACATCCCCAAGGAGCCCCCATCCCCCCAGTCTCCCAACAACAAAGTCGACATAACAGACCCCCTTCCCCAATACCACGCACTGACCCCCTCATGCACAACAACTCTCTGCACCCCATCCCTCATGGAAACACAAAAGGACTAATGGTCCCCTACCACCCTCTCCCACCACAACAGCCCTTACAGACAACCGACCCTACCTCAACTTACCTCCAACCAGCGCTTCACGCAGCGAGACCAGCGGCTGCCATATTACAGCCACCTCTCCTGCCCAGCGAAGCTCATAATGCTCTGCCTCAGCTGAGCTTGTCGGCTTTCATCAGATCACCACCCCTCGTTTCGATCGCACACCACCCCCCACCACCGACACTTCAGATTGGAGCCCCCCTTCATCAAGGACACCTCAGAGAACCTCATCCACTCCCACTTCAGCCGGCGCCCTCTCCAGCACCACTAACCAGCCCCAATCAGGCCAATCAGGCCAATCAGGCCACCACGAGTTCTGCCTCAGGATATCCAACCTTCCACCCATCCCAACTCTCCCCCTCACTGCAGACTTTTAACACTTACAACATCCCTGTATTTAGAACACAACCTGCTCCCACAACAGAGCCACGAGAGCACATGCAGCCAGGCATGCATGCAGTTCCAGACCAAATGGACGGGGATCAGAGACAGGCAGCAGCGAATCCCTTCGTCGGCCAGGGAACCGCAGACGCTGCTATGCGAGATCATAGGCTAGTTCTGCGCACCCCGGTCAAGCAAAGGCGGATGAACGAGGATGGGGATGGCCAAATCATGCGAGAGGAGGAGGAGGGAGACATTGACTTCTTTGCCATCACAACTTCAAGCGCAAGTGCCGCAACACAAGGTGTAACTGTTCAAGGTCCTTTGCCGCCACCTTCAAATATGCAAAAAGCACCGCTAGCAGCTCAGCCGTCTAGCAGTCAAGTGGGGGCAAGCATGATTAGACACCAGCTGGTTTTGCTGTACTTCATGCTGTCACCGCAAGGGTGCAAATTTATGGCCAGACGCACGGACAATGGGCAACTCGCCATACCAGCGATCGCTGTCAGTGCTTCACCGACAACCAAGGAGGCCATCAAGGGGATCGCTACAACCTTCATTGCGGACTGCTTCCCCTTCCGGCTGATTCCGGGGTTGCGCATTGGACGAAAGACGACAGCTACAGCAGCGGGAGGAAGTTGGCACTTCTCCATCGTGATGCTAGATGTCAAGGTGGGCCTCGATGCTGCAGCCTTGCTGACAACACAAGGCGTGGTGTGGCTGTCGTCCACCTGGCTGGCCTCCACCGCAACAGAAGAACTTCAGGACATCTACCTCACTGACGATGTCAATGCCAAGTTTGTGGCAGACTTCTGCAATATGCTGGCAACGGACAAACAACCACATTATGCAGACTCTTGTTAGCAGCATGGGGGACACCTCCGGAACCAGAGGCAGCTAGACGACTAAATCAGCCCAGACAGCAAACGGAAGAGGAACCGCGGATCCAACCAGTCGCTGCGCAAGACCTACTTATGACCGGGCTTAAAATGGGCACTTGGAACGTACGGGGGCTGGGTGACTCCACGAAACGCCACAAGAAGCCAAGTATAAGAACTTGGATGCATGATCAGAAGATCCAGGTCCTGTTCTTGCAAGAAACCAAGTTGGATGAGGATCGAATCCAGCAAATTCAGAACTGGTGGCAAGGCCCACAGATTTGGGCCTCAGCAGCGGACACCAGAGGAGGCTGTGCGATTCTGCTCCACAGAAATCTGGACGCTGAGATTCTGGACAAAGAGCTTGACATCTGGGGCCGCTGGGCATATGTTCTGCTGCAATTAGGGTCAGAAAATTGGACTTTTATGACTATCTATGCACCAGCGGAGCCTGCAAAACGGAGATCCTTCTTCGAGGAGCTCCCTGCAATTGTGTCAGATGTGGACAATCTCATATTGGCGGGCGACTTTAACATGACTCTCACACCAGGTCTGGACTCACCTGCGGTGGCACCGAGAAAGACCGATGAGGCGATGCTGTGTAACTTTATGACAACGTGAGGTTTAACGGCCACATTTCGAACCACACATCCGCCTGAACCAGGCTTCACCTGGTTCTCCTCACAGCAAACAAGGAACAGGCCGCCTCCTAAGAGAAGACTCGATCTCATCCTAGCCAAAGGGGCGCCGTGGGAGGCCGTAACCACAGTCAGTTGTAGCATTGAATCGATGTCCGACCACCGTCCTCTTGCAGCAAGCTTTGAGCTGGTAATGGACCTTACCCGAGGCCCTGGCACTTTCCATTTAAACACAGACTTGCTCAACCTCCCCAGTGTCACAGAGTGGGTCGCAGCACACTGGAGAGACTGGCAGCAAATGAAGCCTGCCTTCGACACAGAAACAAATTGGCTGCAGATGGGCCTCCGAATCGTTACAAGGGCACTAGACGCCTTCTCAAGGATGCAAGCAAGAACTAGAAGACAGCAAGAGGAAGAATGTCGCAACATGATCGCGGAAGCAGAGGCAGAGCTGGAAAAAGATCCGTTGGCGGAACTCTATTGGCAACATCAAAGGAACCGATGGCTGCAAAAATTGGAAGACCTGCAAGTGGAGCAGCAGGTTCTCTGGGCCAAGAGAGCATAAGAGAAGGGAATGATTACCGGTGTCAGGCTTTCAAAAGAAACCTTCCAACACCTATGCCCGCCTCGGGCACACGTGTGGATAAGGGAACTACAGCACCCCTTCTATCCGGAAGCAGCGACCGTTAGGAGCTCTCTAGAAATCGGTGAGCATGCCCTGGCCTACTTCAGCGACATATTGACAAGCAGAAGACAGCCAGATCTCACTCTGCAGCAACTGAGAGCAGAGCATGACATCTGGCAGCACACGCACATTAGCCTGTCCCTAGAGGCGCGACTTAACCTTGAACGTCCAATCACATTGGAGGAGCTATGGGAGGTGGTCAAGAGTATGGCACATGGCAAGAGTCCCGGATCAGATGGCCTACCTGTTGAGTTCTATGAGGCGATCTGGGAGCACATCGGTCCGGACCTTCTCTCTCTCTATAACCACATCTTGGACGGAGGAGCATTGACAGAGGACATGAAGCTGGGAATTATCACATTAATCTACAAAAAGGGCGACAAGTCCAACATACGAAATTGGCGGCCCATCTCAAGATTGAATGTCTCCTACAAGATATTAGATAAGCTTCTAGCTAGAAGGTTGGCACCATATCTCCCCAGCCTTGTTCATACGGATCAAGGTGCGTTCGTTCAAGGGCGCTCAATAGCAGAGAACATCTTGACAGCCATTGGTGCCTTGGAGATCATACAACGAGAACGGAGAGAGCTCTTGGCAGCAATGCTCGACCTCGAAAAAGCCTATGATCGACTGAATTGGTCATTTGTGTTGGCCACTCTCGAGCACATGGGCTTTGGGCCAAATTACCGCACATGGGTACGAGAACTGTACGCGGATTCGACCGCCACATTGAACGTCAACGGCTTCCTCGCATCCACCTTCTCGTTGACCCGCTCGCTCAGACAAGGCTGTCCGCTGGCGTCACTATTGTTCGCAGTGCAGATGGAAGTCCTCCTGAACTCCCTTAGAGCCTCGCAGCGCATACAAGGTCTGAGACGTGGAGCAGGGGAAACACTCTTAACTGGAGCCATAGCAGACGACCTCCTATTGGTCATGGAAGCCACCCAGAAATCCATGCAGGAAGCCAAGGTGATGCTGGATACCTACGCCACGCTCTCCGAAACCCAAGTCAACTAGGGCAAATTGGTATACTTTCTCCCCAAGAACTACGATCTTTTAGGGAAAGACTAGGGGATGAAACGAATAAACCCAGACCTCTCGGAGCGCTACCTGGGAGTACAGGTCTCTCTAGGTGATGCGAGACCGAAGCAGAGTGCAATCCTCCAAGCCAAAGTCCAGGCCGGTGTACAGTGATGTCGAGTAGCAGTTGGCATGTCATTACTTGGGCGGGCTCTCCTCATCAACTCATTTGTCTTCGTGCAACTTTGGTTTGTTGCTCCAGTATGTCTGATCTCCAAGTCAGTCACTAGGCATTTAACAACAGATGTCGCGCGCTATCTAAGGAAACCTGCTGCACGAGAAACGCAGGGCTACATCACTAAATGTGCCTGGTCTAAGGTGACAACTGCTAAGATTGATGGAGGCTTTGGGATCATTGATCCAAAAAAGCAAAACGTGGCACTTTTAACCAAATGGCTCTCCAAGGTAGCGAGCCAGACGGAGTGCAGGAGCTGGCTTATTATCCTTGAGTATCTGATCCAACAAGAACTTTCCCTGTCACGTGGAGAAGACGTTTGGTGTTGTCTCTTCAGGTGCTCGATTGCCCGCAGACAATTGTCTTCGCCATTAACAAGAGGGTTGTGGGCAGCCTGGAGTCAACAACATCCGACGCTCAACAGAGAACCAGCAACCAAGGAGGAGGTGCTCAAACAGAACATCTTCAACAATGAAAACATCTGCAACGAGCAGGGGCAGGCCTTCGAAGCAACTGCATCTCCGGGCAACTTCGGAAGACGATGGGTGGAGTGTGGTGTAACTACAATTCGGGATATGTGGGATGACGACCAGGATGATTGGATTTCAGCACAACAGCTAAAGCAGAAACTCGGAAGTCTCCAGCTCATCTCGGCCAGAAGTCATCAAATCCGTGAACAAATTACAACGCACTGGTTGGAACTACTTCGCTCCAACATCCCTCTAGAGGGAGAATGGTACAGGGATGTGCAAGAAACAGACCCAGGGGCTGTAATTTGCATAGAAGAACAGCTTGACACAGACACCTGGCGTGCCCAGAAGTCGACCCCAACAGTGGCCCCGGTGCCTACCAGCAGGCTACAGCCCCTAGGAGAGATAGCGGTAAAAGCTCAACAAGCTCTACAACAAATCCGAGTGCAGACGACGACCAAAGCAGAGGTTACCACACATGACCTACTGTTAAAGGGGATATCACTGAAAGCTCTCCGAATAGACCCCCTAGCCTCGTCCTGGGAACCACCCCTGAGTCAAGCCAAGGCCTTGCATCAATACACTTCTGCCCTCGGAAGGCAAGTGCAAATGAAGGACTGTGATCTGCCAACAACGATAGCAGGGCTGCTCAACAGGCTCAAAGGAGACACCAGACAAATTACAAGGAGGGATATGAAAACTCTGTGGATCCAGCTCACTTCCCTGCCCTCACAAAAGCTTGCTGGAGTACTCTAGCTACTGTCACATGCCGCCATTCCAACCTCGACCTGGCTCTTCAAAAAGGGAATGGATATAGAAACGAAATATCGCAGATGTGGAGGCAGACAAGAAAAAACAATGCAGCACCTTTTCAGGGCATGCCCAGCCTCAAAGAGGATCTGGCAATGGTGGGAGCAACATTGGCTCCGCTTCACTGGCCCTATTTTGCCATGGGACGAGGACTGGGCACTTTACGGTCGGATCCCAGCCACATGGTTCAAAGTCAAGGGCAGGGGATATGTAGCACAGGCGATCCGATCCATTCTTATCTGGGTAATATGGGAAGACCAGAACAATGTCTTGTTCCAACAGCAATGGACAAACGACTCTGCCCTCATTGCCAAGGTCAAGGCATGGATCGGGACTATGATACGGGTCAACTGGATCAGGAAAGCGAACGGAGGCAAGACGCCAAGGGGCAGACACTGGTTTCTGGTGACTTGGGCGCGTGACAATCAGTTCGCAGTGGTCACTTTTACGGGGAAGTTAGTGATATCTCCCTGGCTTTCGAAGTAGGGCCCCATCTTCCCCCCTCTCCCCCACTCTTCTCTCTATTCCCCTTCTACTCACTCGATCCTCTATCTTTTCACCCCTCTAACTAGTTAGCAACCTGTTAATATCTAGTTAAGAACCAGGGCACTCGGTTCCAGTGGCCCAGTGGGCAGGTGCAGTAGCCTGCATAGGGGAGGGGGGCGGAGAGTGTCTCTACTTGGTGGGGATTCAGGTTCCACTTGGTCGGATAGACGGAGCTCCAGGCCGCAGATAGGCCTATTTAGGAATAAATGGCTTTCAGTAGGAGATAGGTTCAGGGCTTGTACAGCCAGAGTGAAGACAATTGAGAGCAAGCGGTATTGAAGTCTTTTGATTGAGTTTCAAGCAATGAGTTTTATAAGCTAAACCGGCTGATGCTGTGGGGGTAACTCCAGATAGAATTATGAGGTCCCCGACCTCGTTTCAACTCTATGATAATATGATATTGGGTTAAAAAAAAAAAAAAAAAGGTTTTGGCGTGGGCTCTTTCTACAAATTCTACCCGATTGCAGGGCGGCTCCAACTCTGCCACACCATCTCGAGCTGGCCGGCAACCTTTTGCAGTAAGATATGCACCTTGCCAGCATCTGCGTGCAACCCCCTAGATCTTAGAGCATATGCAATTACGGACTAAGCTTCAGGACCAACAGTGCGTAAAGTGGGCAATTTTGTTGAGAAATGCGGATCCCACAACAATCCCATGTAGGATGGCATGGCACATTGTTAAGGGTACATTTTTGTGTACGTGGCGCGTAGGTCGTGATGGACGGCCCAACGGCGCTACACAAGATGGAAAGCTCGAGGACCCCTATCCCTACCGAAAAACCTGCTTTGACAATGCGTCTGCCTTTTCGATGTCCGCCAGTTGTCGCCTGGTTCATCAGTGCAGCAGAGGACCGTGCGACGTGGGTGGGCTGCTTTCCCGGTAGTGGGACATTATGCCATTGGGGCCCGCCGTTGTCCCATGGACGAGCAAGGCATTCTGTGGCAGTTCCCATTGGGGTGCGAAAGGAGCTATTTTTTTTTAGTGTCGTGTGCGCACTTCATCGAAATATTTTATAATGAAGTGCGCGTGGTAGCACGTGTACACCAGTCGTTTTCCTGGTCGTTGGCAGAGTCTACGGAATTGCTTTCATAGCTGGCGTGCGCAACCAAGGCAGCAGTTTTGCAGTTTTCGTCGCCGTGCGCGGCAAGCAGGTATGGAGCAGAACCGCAACTCAAGCCTGTCTGCATCTTCCTTGTCGTTCAACATGGAATCTGCGAGCGGAGATGTGCCGCCATCAACCTCGGAAGGTGGAGCATGGTCAGGGGGGTGCAGCGCCGCTCCACGGGTCTCTTCTATGCCCGACGGTCTTCCCCCTTTGCCCACTTTTAACTTTCTCCCGCAGAGGGACTGTCGAAATGTATTCTCACTGCCAAGGTCGGACACGTGTGTGATGCTCAACCTCACGCCCTGCGCTGCTTCCCGGTCGGAGTGTTTTGATTTGCAGAAGGGCCCCGGGAGGACAGCGAAGATGGGATGTGCCAAGGATTTTTGCAAAAGTTGAGTGTGGGGACACATACAGAACTGAAATCCCTCGTGAAGGTCCGACCTTAGTAAGAAGGAGGTCCGTCGCTGCGCGGGTTGAAGGGAGAAAAAGGCGCGCGCGGGACTCGCGGCTATGGGAAATTCAATCCAAAAAGTATCGCTGAACTTCCCAACAAGCCGCCGCTCTTCGTTTCGCGTGGAAGGGGGCGGGTACACACGTGGTAGCCCATTTGCGGATGAGATCTCGTCCACGCTCAATACACAACTCTGAATCCGACGTGGAGGGTTTCAATCGAGCAGCCCTCTCTTTGCGCTCATCCTCACCACGTGTGCGGTAGTGGAAATCCTTGGCTCGGTAACGCTCGAAGCGGTGACAATCGCTGCAAAGAGTGTTAGGCCAATGGGAATCCACTGCTGGCCACGGGACGACAATCAACTCGTTAAATGACAGCAACAACGAATCGGGTGGAAACTGTGTATCAACAATAACAAAACCCGCACCGACGAACCCAGAACATCGAGTTTCGGGAGGAAAGTAGTAGCGCCCTCCAATCTTGGTGACGGCTTCTTGTACGTCCCGCTCGCATACACGTATTCTTTCCTCGTTGTACGGGAAGGGGCATGGCGGGGGCACACGAAGTTGGCGCCCGGTTGGGTTGAGGCCGTCAGTCCACATGGCAAAAAAATTAAAACAATTTTTTGACACTCCAGGCAGCCAAATGATTCAGTCAATCAGTCAATCATCCTCTCAATCATGTTATCACAAGCTCTCTAATACGACCCACTGCATGCATATATCAAAGTGAGAGAATCAAAGTTACCATAATACATCCATGATAACATAACATGACAGGAAGAGAAAGAGTGAGAGAGAATAAACGCAGATCAGAAGGGAGGAACGAATAGAAAGCAATCACAGAATATCTGGCGATCTTGTCCAGGGAAATTCCGGCTTAAAAGCCGAGTGATGAGAACTCACGCTCGAAGATACAAATTTTGGGATAAAAGGAAGCACTTCTGCGATAAAATTTCACCATGGCCCCGAGAGAAGGTTAACAACAGTCGTATTCTTCATCACCACTTAAGGACACCCTTCACAACTTCAGGATGCAGCCTGCCTAAACAGGTGTTTTTCAAGGTCTTCAGATTTTTCACCACTTCAAGACACCCTCCACCACTTCAGGATGCAGTCTGCCTAAACAGATGGTTTTCAGGGTCTTCGGACCTTTCACCACTTTAGAACCATTCGAGTTTGAAAATCCTGGATTGGTCCTGAAGTGGTGAAAGCTCTGAAGACCCTGAAAACCACCTGTTTAGGCAGGGTGCATCCTAAAGTGGTGAAGGGTGGTTTTCATGGTCTTCGGACCTTTCACCACTTCAGGACCATTAAGGATTTTCAGGCTGCCAAAATCTCTCACTTGACCACTTCAGGACACCCTTTACCACTTCAGGATGTGAGCTTCCTAAAAAGGTGGTTTCAGGGTCTTCAAACCTTTCACCACTTCGTGACCATTCAAAATTTTCAGACTGCCCAAACTCTCATTTCATAATTTTCATTCCTGAATTTTCAACTACCCGATAAGCGTTTGTGATGGCCCCAGCCCTGCACTCACTCAGTTCCGATTCAAACTTCTCACAAGCACTAACGATCCCGACCGTCATCGGCTAATCCACCAAAGCAATCGTCACCCCGCCAAGTTAGTCTTTGCACTGTCTGGCCCTAGATCCCACAGTCCGTCAGGCGATCCAGCGTTCCGCCGCTAAGGCTATAGTCAGCTCGTCGGGGTTTTTCGACTCGACTCGCACCTTCCCACATACTGTCTAGCCACTGCTTTCCGGAAGCTAGCTGATGAGTCGAGACAAAGATTTTCGGGAGCGCTTGCGGAATTTCTAGCTGGGTAAAAGGAGATAGATGCTAGGGAGGGTTAGGACTGAGGTAGGGAGGCGTAGAGGGAGGTTCCGGAACACTCGCCTGACGAAAGTCATGTCGATCCTTTGGATCCCAATTGTAGCCCACCCGAATCGCCGTGAATCAGGAATTTCCTTCTTATACGACGCGTCTCCTTGGCTAGAGGGAGCGAAGAGGGAGTCGACGAACTATTTCGGCGTGAGGATTACAGCGGGAAGAAGAAGAGCGAGAAGAATAGTGTGACACTGAACCAAGACTCAGTTGATCAAGAAAGAGAAGAGACGCGCAAGGCAAAGAAGAGATGGAAAACGGTTACAGAGAGAGGAGTGTGAGCATGAAGAAGAGAGTGTTGAAGGCAGCGAGGAAAGCGGGGAGGGGAGGTTTGCATGCATGGCGCCAACGAGGAGGCAACGGGCAGGGGAGGTTCAAGAGCCGTGGCGTTGTGATGTCCGACTTCCTGATCGGAGTGGGATGGGGGCCCGGAAGTGCGAAAAATGGGGTGTGCCGAGGATTTTAGGATAATGGGGGTGGAATCCCAGGTCGGAACTGGAATCTCCTGTGGCAAGTTTCAGGAGTGAGAGTGCAAAAGGGCAAGTGCGAGTTGCATCTGGTTTTGAGAGCCTCGAAGCTTGGAGTTACCACCTTCGCTGGTTCCGTCGTCTAGGTCGGTCTTGAATTTGATGCACAGCCAGGACACTATGACTATCGCGCTGTGTAATCACTTGTTGTCAACCAATGTCGCGAGCCTCGGAGTCCGACGTGGAAGGGCTCAGCCAGAGACTATGCCTCCGTCGCTCCGACTCGCTCGTCTTCGGAGAGGGTTTGTCGAGGGAACCCCTTGGCTCGGTAGGCTCAGTCCTGCTGGCAAGCTCATGCCAAGGGGCTATCGTCAGGCAATGGAAAGGTAATGTAAGATAATAGCGAGTGCACTCCGTTTCGATGATGACGATGCTGGGTTCGGCGATGATTTGATACGTGGGCGGGCCGAAACGGCGGAAAGGGTAGGGAATGCTATTTAAGGTTCGCCCGATATCCCACTGACAAACACGTTCACGTCTTGTTTGATAGGTGAATCCGGAAGTTTGGCCCTGAGGTGCGTGGAGAAATGTGCGCTCCTAGTATTATCGGAACTCTCGATCTCTCAAACACTCACGATCGGTAACACAAAAAGGAGTTTCAATATTCATACTGCAGAACAAGCAGAAGCTCGGACATTCGGGGAGCGGTTCGAAGGCAGGTTTTGCAGACATGCGTGTAGGCAACGGTCCTCGGAGCCGAGCTTACACGCGCGTGCACAAGACTAGTACCTCGCGCTAAGGGAGGAAATTGAAACGGGTGTGCCTAAGGGAAGACGTCCAATCATCTAGCATACATATCTAATTCATTCCCATATGAAGCACCCATCCATCCATTGTTACGTGCACGCACAACGGACAGAAATCACGCAGTCTCCGGTGGTGGACGATCGATCAACCGGATCGCTAGTTCCAAGTTGACAAAAGTGTCAAGAGATGCACCCTCCTCAAGACTCGACATCCATACATTAATCGAAATTCGAGGGTGGGAGGTGAGGTACACAGTTAATCACACGACATTCCAATCTATATTGTAAAAAAATGGAAAAGAGCAAGAAATCGACGAGTACACCTACATCGAAACACTCTAGTCTGCTCAATCATTCATCCACACTACTGTAGCCCAAAACACGCATAAATCAGATACGGACGATTATCATACCAAACTCAATAAGCTCATGGAAGAACAGAGAAGGACAAGTTGATCAATCATTCATCAATTTACCAAAAGGAAGAAAATCCGAGATAACTGTGAGCAAAAAGATGGTTGGCGCTAATTGTCAAAATTACACAGATGTAGGAGGGGGGGGGGATAAAAGACATAATCCCGACTCGTGCGCTCTCTGTCTGTCTGTCTCTATCTCTGTCTGTCTGTCTCTCTCTCTCTCTCTCTCTCTCTCTCTCTCTCTCTCTCTCTCTCTCTCTCTCTCTCTCTCTCTCTCTCTCTCTCTCTC
>BFEA01000195.1:1440465-1466351 GCA_003427395.1 Chara braunii | reverse complement strand
GGGAAAAAAATTCTCCAGTTGTCAGAGCATGCTTCTCGACAGCTCCTGTCGAAAGTTGTTGAATCCCCAGCCTGCTACTCCCATACTTTCGACACGCCTCGGCTGCGCCGTCGACTTCTCTTCAAACTTCGGTGAGGGGGGGTAAGGTCGGGATGGACTAATGCTTGTCGTACCCTCTGGCGCATTCGTCTTTTTCCATCTTGCATTCACAAGTGCGTGCAGTCTACAGTGCTGTGTGGCTAAGGGCCTCGCCACACCAATGTCTACTGTCGAAGAAAAAATGTTGAGAAATCTTCGACAATGGTCAGAAAGGTGGTTTCAACATGGGTGTCGAACGGCCCGCCTGCAGCGGGTCCAGTTTCGACATCACAGAGACGAGGTGTTGAAGGATTTGTGGATTTCGACATCTATGCCTCAACTTCCCGTGTCTTCTTCTTCTGTTTTTTTGTTTTTTCTTCTTCTCTTGTTTTGTTTTTTTTCCCTTTTCTAAAAACGAAACTACGGTGTGGCGAAGGCGGCCATTGCGTCGAAACGGTGAATGTCAAAAATGGTCTGACAGTTGTCGAAAATTTCACCGTTTCGACATTGGTGTGGCGAGCCCCTAAAGGGGGGCAAACTGTCGAATCGAGTCTGTCGAATTTGTTCTGACAGCCGTCAAATTTTTTCGCTTTTCGACTGTGGTGCGGCGAGGCCCATAGAGCTAGACGATGACTAATCAGAAAGAAATTCTACTCAGCACTGAAATACTATCCTACCCCTAATTTCCTGTATCCATTCCAATCAACCAATCACAATTGAGCCCGAGCTGTGCACCAATCAGGCCTCTTCCCCGTCTCACACCCCAATCTGGCTCGGTACAGGGCAGCCTTACCCACCCCAGCTCCTACCATCGTCGGCCAGATTGTAATGGGTGTGGACATTGCAGATTGCCTTCCTCCATAGGCAATTCCAGTGGTGGATTGAGTGCTTATTCAGGTGTGAAACAAGAAAGAGAAGGGAAGAGTCAGCAATGGGTGTGGACCTGTCTCTTATACACATCTAGATGTGTATAAGAGACAGGGGGTGGGCGATCCCCCCTAACCAACCAATCAATCAATCAACCAACCATTCATTTTATGAGCAAAATCGAATGAATCCACAGCTAGAACATGGAAATATACACTTTTTTGTTTTGTTTTGTTTGACTAACCAAACGCCCCACCGGTAGTCTGCCACGCGCGCATGCGGATGGTCGGGTAGCGTTAAAAAAAATCGCGCCACGTGGCGCGTGGCGCGTCTTAACGCGTCCTCCGGGTGTTTGAACACACGCGTTCGAGCACGAACGCACGTTCAGCGCGTTTGAACGGTCACATAGGCATAGGCAGGCTAGAAATGTATCGTTATATCTGGAGGTCCTCAGCGGACTGAAGAGGCAGGTCTCAGCTTACTTGTCACATGATTATATTCTTCAAAAAAGACATTGTTTTCATTGTATGAGGGACGTTGGACCCGCTCCAGCAGGTGCTGCTCCCCACCAATAGATTGGAGCCACCTAGCAAACTTGGTGGGTGATATTAAAAAAAATAATAATAATAATAATCAAATATTTTCAGGTCTTTTGCCTGAACTGCAAGTTCAAACTCAAACCCTGACGTCGCCGTAGTTTTCCCTACTAAAAATGAAAGAACATGGCTGGTGTACTTTGGCCATTACGCCGCTTTGGCTTTGCTGCTGAAATCCAGGTGCGGTGTGGACCCCCTCTGGATTGATAATGAAGCAAAAAAAAAATAGTGTCCTTTGGACCTCACTCAGCCAGTAGCCGAGCCGGGTTTCCAGTGGTGAGCACTCACCACAGGACTTTTGTCAGCAAAATGCCACTGTGGGTCGGACACCCATCGAACTGGTCCAGGAGACTAGGAGTACTCAGCTTACAGCTGAGTGCTACAAGACAGGGTCGGGGAGAGGGGAGCTCCAACTCTTGAACTGTCGAACTCTAGAACTGCTCACTGTTTTTGGTGGGTGCGGTGGAGGAGGCATCACAACCACTGCCATTGCAGGCGGACAAAAAGAGCAAGTATGATGAGTACTCACCATAGCCATCTCAGTACCAAAAGGGCACCATCGTGAGTTGGTGGGGCGACTGTGGAACCCACCACAACTCGACTTTGGTGAGTAGAGGAGCGCCAGTCACCAAACTGGATTTCCCTGGGACTTTTCTCACCAAAACACGGCTGTCACTACACCACTCACCACACAGCTGACTGCTACAAGACAAGGCTGGGGCTGGCTGGGACCCGTTGGGAGCCACAGGTTACCCACCACTTTTGGTGGCAGCCGTGAGCAGGCACCACATGCCATTGGGCCTCACTGCACTATGCTAGACACATGAAAAATTTCAAGAGTACGCCGAGCGCTGTCAGACTCCTGGATTGGCATCAAGTGCTGTCGTCGCTGCACTTACTCCGGACTCTCGACTCTCCTGAGCATTCTTGACTGTTGGGCAGACACTACACGACAGGGTAGCGACGATTTGTCCACCGAGACTGGAGGCAAACTCTTGAATTTGCGAACTGCACGAAGGGTCTGGTCGGCCTCGTTTGAAAAAAACGCCCCTGCAGGCGGGAACTGTGGAAGCTTCAGTTCGTCCGATGGGCCGTTTCTGACACCTCTTGAAACGCCGGACCAAGAGCACTTTTTCACAGTCAGTGCAGCGGTGCATCACTCTCGACGTTTTCGAGAGTGAATCTGACAGCTTTTGAATGGATATTCAGGATGCCGCATCAAGAGTTAGTGCAGCGGCGATGAACTCTTGATTTCTCAAGATTCAAGAGTAGTGCAGCGAGGCCCATTGCCGGTGCGGAAAAAGGGAAGTATGGAAGCATGGTGAGTAAGCATAGTCGAGTTAGGCCCTACTCACACTAGAGCCTTTTATGGCGAAGTAGCGAAAATTTGATGGGTGGGCCAGTCGCACGAGGCAGGGAAAGAGTGGCAAAAGCAGCAAATGGGGTATCAAATGTCAACGGCCAGGCAGGCCGCGGGGAAGTCCGTTTTGCTATCACCTCTGAGGTGGTAGCAACTTTTTTTTTTTCAGTTCGAGAGTTCTTGAAAGGAGATTTGAAACGAACTTTGTCAAGGGGAGAAAAGGTTGAAGGATTTGGGCCTCGGGCTGTGTGACCACGCGAGGCACCATTTTGGCAATTACCGCGAAGTACTGCTTGTGTCTTTTGTGATTTGCTGCCAATATGTGACCTGGCAGGGTGGCATTTCAGCAAAATGGGGATAGCAAAATTCGCAGATTTTGCTGTTATGCCACCGCTGTGTGAGTACGCCCGTACTACGAAAGAAAATCCCACTTCTGACACTCTGTGTTGATTCTTGTTGACATCAACGACATTCACACGACCTTATTTCATAGATGGAAATGACGTAGAAATGACAACAAGTAAGAGGAAAGAGGGGAGAAAAGAGGAAAAAGAAGAAGAAGAAGAGGAAGAGGAAGAAGAAGAAGAAGAAGAAGAAGAAGAAGAAGAAGATGGGGACAGGAGACGCAAGAGAAGAGGATGCCTGAGATGGAAAGAAATAAACTGAACTACCAGGCTGGTATGGAATTCCTCACGATCTTTCTTCTCCTTCACTCTCTTATATTCTTCTTCCTTCGCACGTCTCTTCTTATCTTCTTCCTCTTTCTTAAACCTTTCGTTCTTCTTGCCTGCATCGTATTCACCCTTCAGCAGCGCAACAGTGCCTTCGAGCGTCTCCACTCTCTGATTCGTACGCATCCAGCTGCTGCCCCTCTGATACTGGTTATGATAATTGTTATTGCCGACATTGTTGACGGCAGGAACGGTGTCCGAGAACGAAGAAGGAAGTGCTAGGATATGAGCTTGTGCCGGCACGATTGCTGTGCTTGTAGACTGACTTTTCGGGCAACATCTAGAAAAGTGCCCGGGCTCTTCGCAGTTGAAGCAAGTGTACACCGCGGATCGACCGTTAGTAGCCATGTCGACAGTGTCTCTACAGTGTGTGGGTGGGTGGGTGTGCGTGCATGGGTGGGTGGGTGTGCGTGCGTGGGTCTGGGTGGGTGGTGGGTGTGCATGTGTGGGTGCCCAGCCACCCTAATGCCTTTTGCCATCCTGCCACAAAGAAAAAGAAAAAAAAGCAGGGCCGGGGCCATGCGAAAAGCCACAAAAGAAAAAGGAAAAAAAGAGGGAAACGAAGAACGTCAGAGAAGAAGAAGTCAGTCTACACTTAGTATTACCCCTACGGTGGTTACTTCGCGAACACAAGTGTTGATTCTTGTTGACATCAATGACATTCACAAGACCTGCCTTCAACACCACACACAATGCATCCACAAACGGAAACCAACTAGAAATGACAATGAGTAAGAGGGAAGAGGGGTGAGAAGAAGAAGAAGAAGAAGAAGAAGAAGAAGAAGAAGAAGAAGAAGGAGGAGGAGGAGGAGGAGGAGGAGGAGGAGGAGGAGGAGGAGATGGGGAAAGGAGACGCAAGAGAAGAGGATGCCCGAGATGGAAGGAAAGAAACCGAACGCCAAAACAGCCTTGCAGTAAGGGCCTACTCACAATTGGGGCTTTGTTGGCAAAACAGCAAAATTTGCCAAGTAGAGCAGCCGGACCTTCCTGGCTCCCAGAAAATTTGCAATTGCTGTGGTAAATGGCAGCGGCTTGCAGGGGCCATGAGGTTGAGCGATTTGTCATTACCTCTAGAGGGCTGGCATTGTTTTTCCCCCCCCGAATCTGTCCCCGCACAGAAGAGACTACTTTTGCTGTGTGACCCCACAAGTGTGCAATTTCGCAAATGGCAGGGCGTCGGGCAGTGTCTTTTCCAATTTGCTACCCCTGTGCAACCGCAACAGTGTGCGACCGCTACAGTAACTCCGCAGCACAGCAAAATGGCAAACCAGGAGTAGAGGAGAAGCCTCACTCCAATACTCTGTACTTGGGCAAAATTAGACTGAATACTCCCCTAGAACAAGGAAACATACATTGCCAATTTTCTGTCTTTTGTGCATGTGGAGAGTAGGGTAGCGAGGCCCAAGGCCCCAATTTTTTTGCTGCTTTGCTAAGCGTTTGTGCATATGCCCTTTTTTTTTTCTTTTTTTTTTTTTTTTGAAAGGATGTCAGAGTGGGTGATTGCGGGCATGAAAAAAAAAATAAAAAAAAATTGAGGTCATGAAATAGGGCCTTGCCGCACCACTGTCAGTTTCTCTTCGCCACACAGGCTGTCGAAGCCGGAGACGGGAAAAAAATTCTCCAGTTGTCAGAGCATGCTTCTCGACAGCTCCTGTCGAAAGTTGTTGAATCCCCAGCCTGCTACTCCCATACTTTCGACACGCCTCGGCTGCGCCGTCGACTTCTCTTCAAACTTCGGTGAGGGGGGGTAAGGTCGGGATGGACTAATGCTTGTCGTACCCTCTGGCGCATTCGTCTTTTTCCATCTTGCATTCACAAGTGCGTGCAGTCTACAGTGCTGTGTGGCTAAGGGCCTCGCCACACCAATGTCTACTGTCGAAGAAAAAATGTTGAGAAATCTTCGACAATGGTCAGAAAGGTGGTTTCAACATGGGTGTCGAACGGCCCGCCTGCAGCGGGTCCAGTTTCGACATCACAGAGACGAGGTGTTGAAGGATTTGTGGATTTCGACATCTATGCCTCAACTTCCCGTGTCTTCTTCTTCTGTTTTTTTGTTTTTTCTTCTTCTCTTGTTTTGTTTTTTTTCCCTTTTCTAAAAACGAAACTACGGTGTGGCGAAGGCGGCCATTGCGTCGAAACGGTGAATGTCAAAAATGGTCTGACAGTTGTCGAAAATTTCACCGTTTCGACATTGGTGTGGCGAGCCCCTAAAGGGGGGCAAACTGTCGAATCGAGTCTGTCGAATTTGTTCTGACAGCCGTCAAATTTTTTCGCTTTTCGACTGTGGTGCGGCGAGGCCCATAGAGCTAGACGATGACTAATCAGAAAGAAATTCTACTCAGCACTGAAATACTATCCTACCCCTAATTTCCTGTATCCATTCCAATCAACCAATCACAATTGAGCCCGAGCTGTGCACCAATCAGGCCTCTTCCCCGTCTCACACCCCAATCTGGCTCGGTACAGGGCAGCCTTACCCACCCCAGCTCCTACCATCGTCGGCCAGATTGTAATGGGTGTGGACATTGCAGATTGCCTTCCTCCATAGGCAATTCCAGTGGTGGATTGAGTGCTTATTCAGGTGTGAAACAAGAAAGAGAAGGGAAGAGTCAGCAATGGGTGTGGACTTTCCAACGACACTCGTGGGAGGTGACCACGAAAGACAACAAGCCAATTCCGTCGTGTTGTGAAGGTCTTTTTTTTTTTTTTTTTTTTTTTTTTNCCAACTCCCGAAAATCGCAGTCAGAAAGAATTTGGAGAGCGGTGGTCAGAATGCGGTTCTCGGGAGTGCTCTCAAACTTTGTGGATCGCCCCGCCTGCAAAGCACCGGATTTGAGGAGTGGTCCAAGGCTCCTCCGATTTCGGCCTCAAACTGGAGAGTGCGCCTCGGCCGACAACCATCTGTTGCCACCGTTTTGTCTGGGTTCGCCACACCACTCTCGAAATGTGAAAAAGACAAAAATGTGGCAGGTGCATCTGGCCATGTTCTTTATTTTTATTTTTTTTCTTTTTTTTTTTCTTTTTTTTTCTTTTTTTTTTCTTTTTTTTCTTTTTTTTTCTTTTTTTTCTTTTTTTTTCTTTTTTTTTTTTTTTTTTTTTTTTTTTTTTTTTGAAGAATCAGTTCATTTCATTCCAAAACAGACATAATTGAGGCCGCGGACCCCGCAAATCTACCCGGTGTTATCCTAGCAGCATCAGCCAGTTTAGCTTACGACCCCAGCCGAGCCGGAGGTACACCACGGCGATTTCAATTCCAATTCCAAAACTCGGCTTTTCCTATCACTGTTACTTAAACCTACCTGAACTTTGTGAACCTTTCTTTCTTTCCGCAAGTGCATCCTTCTGCCGAAACGCTTCCTATTCTACCTCGTCTAACACGAAGCCCAGATCTATACGATCTGGTGGAACGCTACCTGCGTTCCTTACGCTGCAGCACTCTTCTACATGGACCACTGCGTCCCTACCGAACCGAGTACTCTGGTTCTAAACTATGGTACTCTCTAGCCTCCTCCATACTGACCGAGTAACCCTGGTCCTCCCTACTGAGATAACTCGTTCCTATGTCTACACCTGCCTACCTGCTCTACTACGAACTCAGCCATTTAGAGACCACTAACCCTCTCACTGTGTGAACCCCTGCCAGTTGGTTCCATTTGCCCCATGCTCTCAAGAACCACCAAAGGTGCCTTCTTGGCCCTTTACCGCTTCTGACCTTCCTGCGCCAGTCCGCCCAGATAGCTCTCCTCTTTCCTTGCTTAATCATCCCTTTGATTTCCTGATCTGACAGCGGTCGTCCCTCAAATCTGGACCGGTTCCTGTCAGCCCAGATGACAGAGCAGATGACCGCTCTAGTCACTTGGCCACGTACGGCTAACCTTCCTTACCAGTATGATCTTCCTGGACAAATCCCAGTAGCACCCATCGCTCGTCCCACTCAATGCCCTCCCCTCCCATTCTAATCCAATGGTCCTCCCACCATTTCCATACCCTCTTTGACGTTGGGCAATCCCACCACAAATGCTTGGTGGATTCGAACGGCCAAGAGCAGCGAGAGCATTTCAGGGGGACCTCCTCCATCCCTCGATTGCATAACCAAACCGCTGAGGGAGTAACCAGGAGGGAGAGCAACCAGAGAAGACTCGCTTGTTTCAGATCCGGAAGGGTGAGAAGCACATTCCATAACTTTAAAAAGTCCCCTTCCCTTCCCTGTAGGTCTTCCATTAGGACAGCACCCCATCTGGCCACTGCCACGCTTGCTGGGTTTCTCCTTGATCTATTCGCCAGCTTGTAAGACTCTGCCACTGAGTAATTCGAGAGATAGACCCCGTGTGGGCTCGCTCTTGAGGCCACTCCTTCCCTCCACTTCCAGGCCCTAGGGTCAATTGGCAGTTCTCTAAGGGAAGCTCTCCCCACCCATACTGTGGATCGGATTGTTCCTCTGCGATTCCGCTCTTGGATGACTCTGGCTTGCGGTGGGTTGGTCCACTGTTGGATCACCTCTCTCCCTGTCAGGACTACAGCGGAACTTAGACCTGCAGTAACCCATCTCTGTACCTCTCTGAACCCTCCCTATGTAAATCCCTGAAGCTCCTACAACTCCTCTCTACCCTGCTCCGGTGGTGCAGCATACCAAGTGCCCACCGGGTCTACTCCCTCTGGACCAAAGAGGAATTGACAGTCTGTCGGGATGGCCCGAAGCAGCTGCTGCCAGTGCTCCTCCGCGTGCCATAGCCCCCGTAGGGATTGGTGTATCTCCGCAAATGGCTTCCATGTGCCCAAAGGCTCGGACCACAGATCCATTATTCTTGAGACTCCCTTCCGTATCCAAGCCCTACCAAATGATCCCGGGGACCCATTGGCCCGAAAGCTCACTCCCTCCTCGTTCACAATAAAGTAATTTTTGAACAATCCCTGTCGCAGCACCTCCTCTTTAGTCCTCGGAGGCTCCCTTTCCTCTGGTTGTTGCTTCAGCCATGCCTTTCTCACTGTATCCCAGAATTCCGAGGTCAACCTCTTTTTCATGAATGACTCTACGAAAAAACAAACCCATACGTCCTCTGGACGACTGAGCTGCCATTCTCTCATTAACAGTCTCTCCGCCAACCAAATCCAATCTTCTTTCTCCTCTGCCATAGGCACCTTCGTCAGCCATTGCCTGAGTTGAGCCTGATTCTTCCTCTGTGGGTCTATTAGTCCTAGTCCCCTCTGGTCTTTAGGAAATGTAATCAGTTCCCATGCCACTTTCCTTATGAAACCTTCCTCATCTCTGGCTCGAGGTTTCCAAAGGAACCTCGCTGCCAATCTTCGAATCTCCGTAATGACAGCACCTGCCAGTTCTCGTACCATTCCTACAAACCAGATAAGAGAGAACAAAGAAACATTGATGACTAAGGCTCTCCCATACAGTGATAAATGACCCGCCGGGCCCCAACTTCTCAGTCTTGCTCCTTCTCTTTGTTGGAGAATCGCCCCTTGGGTGATGCTCATCACCTGAGTACTAACCATCACTCCCAAGTATCTTTCTCCAGTTTCTGCATTCACCCTTTGCATACCCCACTCCACCACTAGATTCCTACCTTGTGGCAGTAAATATGTCGATTTGGACCAGTTCACCTGAGCCTCGGATAGCAGGGAGTAATCTGACAAAACCGTTTTCACCGCCCCCAATGATTCCTCCGTATTACCAGAAATTAGCAGCATATCATCGGCGAGCGCCTTAGCTCTGCAGTCTTTATCTGCGAATGTGGGAAGGCCTTTGATGCGGGGTTGCTTCCTGATACGGTTGAGGGGGATCTCCGACTGAAGCACGAAGAGAAGTGGAGCCAGGGGGCAACCCTGGCGCAACGACCTGGACAGGTGAAATGTCTTCGACAAGTGACCATTGACTTGCACGGCAGACGTGGCGAAGGTATACATAGCAATGACCCACCTCCACAATCCCTGATCGAATCCTAGCTTCTTCAATGTCGTCAGCACGAAAGGCCAACCAACCCGGTCGCAGACCTTTTCCATGTCCAATAGAAGTATCACTAGATCCAAGTTCTCTCCCTGAATCACTTCAATGCTCTCGATGGTCGTCAAGATATTGACAAAGATAGATCTGCCCTGTACAAATGCTCCCTGATCTCTCTCTACCAACTTTGGGAGGATCGCTCCCAACCGGAGCGCCAACGCCTTGGCCAGTATCTTGTAGCTAACATTAAGAACCGAAATAGGCCGGTAGTTCTTAATGTTTGCCTTATCACCTTTCTTGAACATAACCGAAATAACACCGTGCGTCATGGCCCCTCCCAGTTTCCCTCCAATCAAGACTTCATTGTACACTTCTACTAACGCAGGCCCCAACGCTTCCCAACAGGCCCGGTAGAACTCAACTGTCAACCCATCTCTTCCCGGGCATTTCCCAGCAGTCATCACCTTAAGAGTTTGCTTCAACTCTTCCTCTGTAATTGGTCTATCTGATGCCAGCCAGTCCACCTCCTCCACTTGGACCATGGTATCTTCCCACATGTCCAGTTCCTGAGAGAGATCTGAGTCCGCAGTGTCCTGACAGCGCCTGGTTGTAAGAATGTCAGCGTAGTAGATCTTCGCGTACTCGAGCATGTCCTCTTGTGAGGTGGCCGGTGGCGCTCCATGATTAAAAGGGTGAATCAGTTGCACCACCTGTTGAAAGGAAGTACTTGGGAGTAGCTTACGGAAGTTCTCCTTTGTCATTTTGTCGTCTACCAGCAAACCCTTTACTTTCAACAACTCTTCCAATCTTAGTTGTTTCTCCATCAGTAATTTCTCCCAGGCAGCCAGCCAGCGTTCTCTCTCCTTTGCCCAAACTAACTCTGAGATCGGGTGCAACTTCAGTCTCCTCTCTGCCTCCTCAACCCTCCTTCTGCATTGGTCCTCTTCTCTGTTACGCTCTCGTGCTAGAATCCTGGAGCTCACATCCATTACCCCTGAGATCACGGTCAGACCCCCATCTAACCATTCCGCTGTGGAAGTGAACTGTGGTTTGACCAGTTGCCACGACTCCATGTGTTCTTTAACCTAGGAGGTTAACCCCGAATCCTCCAAGTTCTGCGCGTTCAGTTTGAAATAACCACGCCCTCTTCCTCCCTCTCCCACCGAGGCAAGGTCCATGATCACTGGTTTGTGATCCGACAGCGGATGGGGCTTTTGGTACACATGCGTCACCGCCTGTGTCAGTCCTTTGCCCACTAAGTAGTAGTCCAATCTACGCCTTTTAACCTCTTCTCGGTCCCTCTCTCTGCGTATGTTAGAGTACCAGGTATAACTTGCATCCTCCGGGTTCAAGCTTCTGTACGGATCTGACAGCTCCCTCTCCTGTATTAATTCTAGGAGTGTTGAAGTGTCCTTCCTTCCTGCCACCCTAGAGTCCTTACACAGCGCCTCAATCGGGGGGACCAATCGTTGTAGATCTTCAAAAAACACTGCACGGGAGGTCGGTTCTGAGGGGGCATAAACCATCATCAATACCCATTACTTCTGGCCTGTTCGAAGCTTGACCCAGACCCGCCTACCCCAGAGGTCTATCTCTGCGTCTACGATGTCGTCCTGCAACCTCCTATGGATTATAATACTACACCCTCCTCTGGTACCCTGCGCTGGCGACCAATACTGTGGGCCATCCCACCATCCCTGAATCAAATTAAACGTATCCTCTCCCAGTTTAGTTTCCTGTAAACAGATACAGTCCACTTTCTGGTTAAATATCCACGATTTGACCCTTTTCCTCTTCTCCCTTCCCGTAGTATCCCCCAGCCCTCTGACATTCCAAGTAGCTAGTTTCAGCTTACCCATCACCAGCTGCTTCTTTCGCTTGGTCTTGGATGCAGGACTCTGGTAGCTCATCTCCCCACCTGGGTACTGGACCTGTCGGAGACTGGTGCATCGGGCTTCGCTGTCCGCTGCTACCCAATCTGTTGGATTGAGTAGCAGCGCGCCAACTGTCCACTAATGCATCTAGTATGAACTTGGATTGCAGGTTTTGTCTGGAAGGCAGCTTCTCATTGACCTGCAGTAGTATCAGCACCGAGACTTCCTCTGACACCGCTATTGCCTCCAGCTCATGACTATTCTCCTCCCTCACCGCCTCTAAGTTGAACCATTTAACCCCTGCCTAGGTCATAGCTTCTGCAGTAGCGGTGTCCAACCTGGCGTCCAAGATAGGAAAATAAAATTTCAAGATTCTTTCCTCCAGTGGCACCACACAGCTTACCATCACTGGTCTTGGGATGATCCTAATTAGAAATACATCCCCAAAGAGGAACTTCGTTCGAGTCACAATCTCCCCTGGTAGTGGCGACTTTGTCGTAGTCACAGATGGTAAGTATGGTCGCCCGTTCGCCTGAGTCAACCCCAGGAAGAAAGGAGAGTTGCCTGCCATTGCACAGACAAGTGGGACCATCCTCCTTTCAATTGGTTTTGGATCCCGTCTCTGTTGGGACCTGTATTCTCGTTTACTCGATGTGTCTGAATCTCCTTCTCCCCGTGCTCGTGCAGCTCCTGAGCTTTCTGTTGAGGATTTTGAGCCCTCTGCCTGTAGGAATCTTGTGCCCCCCAGTGAACGGTCGTCTCCAACGAACTCACTTCCCATCTCCACCCTCGATCTTGAAGAGGAGGACAGGCCAGATCGGTTCCCCCTCCAATCACCTTGCGCATTTCCCTGCTCCTCTTCCCTTATCGTAATTGGAATTCTTGTCGGTTTTGCACTATGTCCTCTCCTCGCCCTCTGCACCCTGGGGTCTCGAAGTCCCGATCCTCCCTGTCCTTCTGAGTGTTTGTCCCACTGCTGGGGTGTATAATGGCCTCCTTCCCCCCTTGTGGCCAGCGCTGGTTGATCCTGCACCTGTACCGCCCTTATCGGTACTTGTTGTAATACTGTCTGGTATGCATGTACCGTCTGGCAACCTGGTACTCTCAATCCACCCTGAGACTGGTGAACATCCCCCAATAGTACCGGCTGACCCACATGGGGGTACGGTGACTGCAATCCCGGACCCACTGGTCCTATAGGCTGATTCGCCCAAGGTGTCAGAAGTGAGATCCCTGGAGATGGATGGTATACAGGAGCGTAGTGACCATAGTCTGTGCCATTGGGGTATAGCGCTTGACCCATTCCTCCCTGCTGCCCTTGCGGGCCGAAATTGTTCTCTGGTCCCTGCTGCTGTTCATGCGATCTCTCAACCGGCCTTCCCAAGGAACCACTCTGTTGAGCAGGGTGGGCCCTTGTCTGTGACTGCGGATGGGCTGGAGGTAACCCGCTTCGACTCGGCTCCGCTTGTTGCTGCTCTTGACCCTGTCCTTGAACTTGACTTTGTGGCTGTCTCCCTTGAGGTTGCTGTGGTGGAAGGTGAGAGTTCGACCAACTGCGTCTAGGGCCCACCACCGATTGTCTCGGGCAATCTCTTCTGTGTAGAAGTATCAACGACACTTCCTGCACCAGTCCGAATATGGAGTAGCCAGTTCCACGGTCCAGAGTTCTCCTTTAGGTGACTCAATTGTTAGAGAATCCTCAACCCGAAACCGAGCCTGTGGTTCCATATCCATTTTGATGTTCATTGACTTCGGTTTGGATCTGTCGGCTTCTGGTGGGTGCATAAGCTTCACACCTCCAATTAAGCCTTGCACCGCCGAAGGGAGATAACACATTGCGTCCAAAGGAACTCTGAGTGCGACTATCCAGAAGTTCGTCTCTGCTTCTCTCAACCTCCACTCTTTCAACTCCAGCTTCGTCATCCACGTTTTTACCAGCACCGAATACTCTATTCCCCTCAAATTCAACTTGATCGTTCTCTTCTGGATTAGCCAATTAGCCACTTCCACTGCTTTTGCCACGTAGGAGACCACGTTCGGGCTTTCAAATTTGACTCTACCCCTTCTCACACTCGGATCGAACAGACGTCTGGCCATCCAACCATTTTCATGCGCCCTAATTAGAACTTCTTTCACACTTTTGTTGAGATCCTGGGCAACATCCTGAAAAATAAAGATGACCGTTCGCTCCTTCAACCATCGCTCTTTGATCGCATCAAAGGACTCGTTTCCTTTGAAGCGCTTCCCTCTCTCATCGATCACTACCTCTCCCACGTTGTCTACTAACTGGACCACCCCCTCGTCATAGCATTGACCAATCGATTGTCTTGTTCTGTCCTCCATGGTCCAAAAATTTGTTTCCGGCGGTCGAGGAGGGGGGGATCTCCTCTCTCTCCCTCCCTCTGCTGCACCCTCCCCATTCATTCTCAGAGCTCGCCCCCTTCTCTTAAATTACATAATTATTGCTCACCTCTGATCACGAACCTATTTCCTGGTCAACGCTAGCATAAACTGGACATCAGTCTCTCTCCGTTTTCAGTGGGGATAAGCCGCCCCCGACTCCGGCCGCAGGTCTTGGTCCCCTCTTTCCCTTATTAATCCCGTCCTGCTTCTTCTAATCACCATTGGAATCAGCGAAGGCCCTGTCCTTTTAGCGCAGTGTTGACCGCCATGGTTTGAGGGAGATACCTCCTAGACGCTTCCTCGAACAGGGTGAGTGGGCCCTGGGACTATGGGCAACCGCCCATCACTGTCTTTCAGCCGGTTGCCTTCCCATCTCCAACATACGCCGTAGGCCATATAGGGCCACTCTCCCTTGCCCTGTACCGGCGCCTTCACCGGGTTGATACCTCGGAGTTGCCGAACTAGGAGGAGCGTGGCGATCCCCTGTGGCCTCAGAGCCTTCTGATTCTCATTGCCTTTTCTCCCAAGAGACCCGACTCCTCCTACTCACTTCTCTTTCGATCTTCCACCCTTCTCCTCATGGCTTTCTTCTTGAGTAACTCACTACTGATAAACGATCCGAATTTCCACAAAAGTATCATGCAACTTCTCCACCTATCCTACTTACACCTCTATCCTTCGAGCTTTTTTTTTTTTTTTTTTTTTTTTTTTTTTAAGGCTAACTCTTTAAGCCCAACCAATTCAATTACCTGTCAAATCTGGACAGGACGGCCTTTCAGGCCTTTTGTATTGTCATTATAGTATTACGGGGAACCCCGTAGCAGCCACATCCGTGCTCAAGCCTCCAACGAGGGAACATGCGGGAGCTGCACCCACCAGCAGGTGGGCGATACCGGCCAGGGGTCAGCCGGTAGCATCAGGACCGAGCTTCTCCGATGGGCCAGTCACTGTGCCTCCCCTCCGGTCCCCTCCCCCTATGAGCTTTTTTTTTTGTGTGTTGTGAAGATTTTTTTTTTTTTTTTTTTTAAAGAAGACTCAGCTCATTTATATGCAAAAGGGAGAAAGATGTTGTGAAGGTTCGTGTTCCTCTTCTTTTTTCCTTTTTTTTTTTGTTTGAAAACCTTGGACAGTCTTCGGCCGTTGCCGCACGGCACACGAAACGAATGTATCTTCCGCCAGGCAATGGTCAGGTTCGTCGGTTTGCTATAAATAGTAACGAGTGTATTTTGCCACCTTTGGTGGGCAGATGCACGCGTTTCATTTTCGTTTCGTGTGCCGTGCGGCGAGACCCTTTGAAAACTATAAGGGCATAGCCACACCACTCTCGAAATGTGCAAAATGAGAATGAACTTCGCCCTAGAACATGGCCAAACGCGCCCGCCACATCTTTTTTATTTAAAAAAAAACAAAACAAAAAAAAGGGCGACGGCCTTGAGATATTATCATTGAGCTGACCGGCCCCAAGCAATTGATTAGTAGTTGGTTTTACTCGTCAAGTTCCATCATGTGGATTCGAGCACAGGTCTGTATTTCAACAGTTCATAGGTGTGGTCCCCACTCTTGGGTCCCGCCACATTTTTGTCTTTTTCACTTTTCAAGAGCCGTGTGGCGAGGCCCTAAATATAGTTCCCCAATGTTATGCGATGTCCTTTTCTGCATGGGCCTCGCCACACGACTCTCGAAATGTGAAGACCACAAAAATGTGGCCGGTGCATCCGGCCGTGTTCTAGCGGTAAGGTTATTCTGATCTTGCACATTTCGGAGTGGTCTGGCGACGCCCGATTTCCACAGTTCATCACCGTCGGTACTCGTGTTCCTCTTTTGTCGTTTCCTGAAGACACTGGTACTTTCCAGACTGTAAATGGCTGGAGTTACCGCTACCGCCAGAAACGGATGGATCTTACCCTAATCATGTCCAGAGCGTAGAGGAGAAGAACACTCATTGATTTATGAGTGGAGAATCTGGAGTTGCTCCCCCGAATATGGAGATGCTCCCGAGTTTCCCATTAAAAAAAAAAAAAAAAAAGATGCTCCCAAGAATCTGGAGATGCTCTTTTTTGTCTTGGGGAATCTGTGGAGATGCTCTGAGACCTACGTCCCGGCAAAAAGAAAAAACAAAAACAAAAACAAAAGCGGGGGAAGTAAGTTCCACAGCAAAAATATTGGGGGGGGCCATCACAGACTTGGGCTTGGACCCCACTGGCCGGCGGCTGGAAACTGGTGTTGGCCATAAAAAACGGCCGACCATGAAACAATCTTCCCCATTTCGTTGGGACCCCGCCACAGCCCGATAGTTTCGGCAGTTGAAAAAGCAGGGCATACCCGAATAGGAAATCGCCCTGGGGTGTTTCCGAAAAAGGCAAGTCCGGCAGGGGCTGTGGTCCATGGCCTGCTTGCGCAGCCAATGAAGTGTAGACAAAATGCCACGACGTCCAGCCCGATTCTACAAACTGTTTGACATGCCCCCCCCCCCTACTCGTCTGGAGGGACGTCCAGCCCGATTCTAGAAACTGTTTGACATGCCCCCCCCCCCTACTCGTCTGGAGGCGTCCTTGGAAACGGTCTGGAAACTCGTAGGCATTGCATTTCCAGACCGCAAGCCGAGTATAAACGCCCCGTCAGCTTTTCAACGACCTCTTTCCAACCGCAGTGGGGTCTGAAATTCCTTTCCGGGCCGACTTTCCACGACGGTTTCCAACACCTGTGGGGTCTGAAAAACACTTCCTCGCCAAAACTTTTCCACGCCGCCGGCCAGTGGGGTCCCATTGGTGGCAAAGCTTTGGAAGACGATTTGTGAGACCCCACTGCTTTGCGGCAAAGCTTCCGAAAAAGCTGACAAATGACATGGCAAGCGTTTCCACTCAGTTTGGTTTTGCCTCTTCCTTGTTGTTCCGTCATCCGGAGGGGGTAGGGGGGCGGCACACCCCTCGGCTTGGGCATAACATATGAAACGGAGAGCCAGGGATTGGACAAGCACCAAGACAAGCGGATGTAAAGTTTCTTTATAGGGGAATTTTTCCCTATAGGGTAACCAGCAATGACGGACCTGCCAAAAAATTGTGCTGCAGTGGGGTCCACTTTTCTGTTTCCCATCGCCCGGGCCTAAGATATGGGTTTGGCATAAGCTTGCCGCCTGGAAAGCTTCCCCCAGACTTGGACCCAACTGGCCGGCAGCTGGAAAAGTTTTGTCGTGGAAGGGCGATTTCGGACCCCAATGGGCCGCCAGGAATTTCTTGGGGGTTATGCAAATGTCGTTTTCAGACCCCACTGACATTCTGGAAACACTGTTGGCCGTGTTTCTACATTGCTGGCGGCTGGAAAGTCTCCGCCAGAAACTAGCAGTCCTTTTCCAAAACGTCCTCCAGTAGGGTAGAAAGTGCAAACTGCCAACTGTTGGCATCGGACGCTGGCGAGGTGTGGTACAGTAAACGGGCGTCCCGGACATACATTTGGTCCAGGCCGAAAAGGCACAAAAGAAGTGCGTGTCACACAACTAGCTGAAACTGGCCGTTGGTGGTCCCCTGAGGTGGTCCCCCGCTGTGCTGCCGCTGCATTGCGAAACACGGGAACATGCAATTCGAATTATGGTGGTCCATTAACGGAGTTTTCGAAGGCGGCAACAAGTACTTGAGGCGGAGAGAAGGCAGACAGTATATTGCGCTGTTTGTCATTCAGGTGTCCACACTTTTTGTCGCACCGTTGCTGATCCGTGGTTGTCTTCCTCGTAGGAACGTCGACTCAAAGGTCGATCTGCCATGCGATTGCACCAGAACACTGCCCGTTTCGCCCATGCGGCTTCAGTCCAACGTGCTTCCACATCACACGGTCGTGGTCTGTGGAGTTGTCGTTGGACACATTCGGATGCCTCCGCTGCGGTTCGAACGCTACTGTAGTCTCCTGTGTTCAGCTCGGGACGTGCACCTGCGCAAGCTTCTTTTCGTGGAAGTGGGTGTGCTGACCTGGTGGTTTCTTCGACTATCCCGTCGTTTGCTCCGAGGGTGGTCCCACGCACACCCACTTCACCATCCTTCGTCGTCCACTCCCCACGATCTCCTGTCAGCAGTGGAGGTCCTCCGTTGTGGAATTCACTAGTGGAGCTTCGCACTCGTGCTGCCGAGCGGCGGCCCGTCAATACAGGGCACATGGCGATCGGACAGGGCACAACTCCATCTGCACATTCGGCTTTTGGGGGGTGTGGGTGGTGTATTATCACGGATTGTCATGTCGTTGTCGTTGTGGTGAACGGGCACTGCATTGGGCGTGCTGGTGTTTTTTCACTGTTCGTTGTGGGCACAGCAGTCGTTCTCCTCCTCATCTTTGTAGTAGGGGTGTTGGTGTTGTCCACAGTCATTTTGTTCGTTGCCGTCGTCCTTCTGTCCAGGCGCTGGTAGTCGGCCCCGTCACGGGTGTGGCGAAAGGTGCCGCCTTTCATTACTGTTTGCCCCTGGTTGAAGCTGGCAGGTGGGCGATGGAGTCCACATGTTGGACGGATGATGTCGACGTCGGTTTCCACGACCGTAATGACATGCACGGCCCCATTCTCACGGACACCCGGTGCCAAGCATGCAATCATTCGCCCCCACGCGTCAGTTCCCGTCGGCCATGCAACATCCGCACTACCCAACACGTGGTGCTTCTCCACCGACGCTCTTCGGTGGAGGGTGTGTTGGGCAGTCTCCCGAGAGCATGCACACGGGCGTTGTGCGTGGTGGTCCACCAGCAGGGGACATGTGGGCGGACGGTGGTTTCGCCGTTCGTGATCATCCTCTGTCCGTCCAGCAGCAGTTCAGTTTCTATGCAGCGAGGGCATACGTAGAAGGCACGAGCATGGGTGCAGGTTTCGGCATGCCGTCACCGCTCACACAGACCATGCCCATGGGATGCAGGCCTTGGTCTCCCCAATGCAGCCAGAGCTTGGGGCGGTCGTTCGGCGCGCGGCGTTCGCCATCTCCACTGGTTGGCGTTGACATGGATGCCCCTTGGAATTGACCGACCACATGGCCGGTGTCCCCCGAGACTCGCGTGGATTCACAGTACAGTGAAGGCATGGGCGACTCAGAAGCAACCGACGAAGACAGTCAGGCAGAGCACAGAGGTGTTGTTCCCATGGTTGCAACCTCGATGGGCGGTCAGGGTGATGTGCAGGGCCGGCGTGCAGCAGGTCAAGCGGGGAGCGGATGACCTGCGAATGCCCACCCGAGAGAGTGAAGCTTGCGTTTTTGATGGGTGAGGACGACGACCTTATGGCGGATGCTAATGACCAATACCGATTCAAGCAGAGGAAAGAGAGGTATGCATGGGTGAATGATAGGATGAAAGACGCTGGCTTCAAACAAAGGACCGATGAAGACTGCCACAAGAAGCGGTCGACCATGCTATAGACGGCCAAGCTCATCGTCAAAAAGTGTGAAGGGTCTCGACAACCATCCTATTGGGATCTATATGTGGAGGAACAAAAGGAGAAGAATCTCTTGCTTTCTTTTCAAAAGGCGTTGTGGGACGCTATGCAGTGGCAGCTAAATCCACCGTCAATGAAGTGTGACAATACGCTGGCTTCGGAGAACCTTACGGGCGGTGGAACAGATGCACCGTCGGCAGGAAGATCGGACGAAAGATACGCGGAGGAGTGAGACAACTCTGCTAAAGCGAGGCGGACAGCTAGCGGGAAGTTGAGAAAGGAAGATACCGGCAGCAGCATCACGAGTTTGGGGAGGGCCATGGATGGTTCAACTCAATCTTACTGCGATGGCCATGACAAAGCGTCCACCACCCTTGGCAAAGCTACCACAGACGCAGGCAATGCAATCGCTGCTCAGATAGGGGACGTGGCCGAAACAATGCGGGGGTACAACAGTGTTCTAGAGTTGCTAGTGGAGGTTCCTGCCCGAAGGGGGGCGAACCGAGGTAAAGGCGCCGAAGCTGATCGGTACATGGACCCTTTGCCGCGGTGATATATATCCTCATGTGGAAAATGAACGGCCGTGCAAATGTGCCCGTCAGTGGCATTCGACCATCAGGAGCCCCATGAATATATATGTACATACATATATAGGGAATGTGGCTGAATTGCTTCGGCCACGTCCCTTGTATATGTATATACATTTTTATATATGCATGGGGCTCCCGACGGTCGACTGCCACCGACGGTGACATGTGGACAAATTCTCGACTCCGGACATGATTTCTGAAAATAAAAATAAAACGAATTATGCAGAAACAAACTACGTTGCATAACGTACATGTACGGGGCCTTTCCGTATGAAACGTACATGTAGTATTTGTATGGGATCTGTACGGGAACCTGTACGTCTTGTACGCCCCCGTACAAAAAAGCAAAAAAAAAAAACAAAGTCATCAAAAAATCCGGAAAACAAATATGTGATGCAACAACACAAAACACGCAACATTTGGCTGAACACCATCTTCAAATTCTTATTAGAATTTGAGAAACAAATAAAAACAATACCGGATTAAGAAAAAAAAAAAAACTCGTACGGGGCCCCTAGCGTACAAGTACAAGAGTACGAATCCGTATTCGCACGAGGGTGCGTACAAGTGGCAACGCAGGAAACGGAAAAAAAACGAAAATGAATGAAAAAGTTTCGACGTTCATGTGTGAACGTTGATGGACCTAGTGGAACGACCTGACTGCTCACTGCTGATAGCGTATAAAGAAGAGGTTCGCATCGGTTGTGATCGTAGTTGAGTCACGAGAGAGAGTAGTATGCCGATGTTTTGTTTGTTTGCTGCGGTTGCTGTTTTTTTGCGGAGTTGGGTGTGTAGGGGTGTGCGGTTCGCCACATACTGACCGACAAATCGGGCGGCTCCATTCGGTGAAAGGGAGAGGGGGAGGCATCTGGTAAGAGAGAGAGAGAGAGAGAGAGAGGGGAGGGAGGGGCAAATAAAAGGATGGATGTGTGTGCGTTCTGTCGTGGTCTCATCGTCGACAGGGGCGTCGTGATGTACGAGATGCGCCACCAGCGGGACGGTTACCACACGTGGCAAACGAGGGAGTTCGAATTCGCGGATGGCGTGTAACGTCAGTCCATCCGCTTCTACGAAGTTGATGTGGACGGGGCCCCCGCTATGAAGATGGAGATCGGCTTGGGGTTCTTCGGAAAATCGACGGGAATGATCTCGACCATGTGCTGATCTTCGACGAAGGTTGGGGATATCATCCCCAATCCGTGGGGCAGCCATACCGTGGATGTATTACGGGAGATAGTGCTTCTTTATGTCTCCACCCTTATGACATGTACGCAGATCGCCTAGATACGATCCTATTTTGGAGGTGCATTCTTGATCCACCATTGCTGGGTAGGCCATATTTGCACGGGGAAACGAGGTCTTGAATACTAGGCAATTCCTGTGCCGACAGAAGATAAACGTCGTGTACATAGGAGGCGCCATGAATGCCCATCATGCATGTGGTTTGGGTTTGCATGACTTTCTTCACGCTTCTGTTTGTTGGAGAGAGAGAGAGAGAGAGAGAGAGAGAGAGAGAGAGAGAGAGAGAGAGAGAGAGAGAGAGAGAGAGAGAGAGAGAGAGAGAAAGTTCTTCCTTCATTATCGTCAATGAGATGGTGATGACGTTGACTACGACGGTCGTGTTTCAGATGTTGACATGTGGATAGATGGCAGCGACGATGACAACGATGATGATGGTCATTCTGATCTTCATGGTGACGATGACGACCACGATGATGATGATGATGATGATGATGATGATGATGATGATGATGATGACGACGACGACGACGACGACGACGATAATGATGATGATGATGATGATGATGATGATGATGATGATGATGATGATGATGATGATGATGATGCGGAGGAGGAGGAGGAGGAGGAGGAGGAGTGAGTACTTCCAATGGAGGAGATAATCAATGTTCATTTGAAGGTGATTCATGCTTTGCAATGGAAACCTTTTGTGGCATCGTCAAACTCTGTAGTCAATCCATGTTGAAATCAAGTCATCCGTTTCTATGGAGTTATTTTATGCTTGTTTCGGATTGACGCACTTTTTTTTTTTTTTTTTTTTTTTTTTTTTTTTTTTTTTTTTTTGTTTTTTTTTTTTTTTTTTTTTTTTTTTTTTTTTTTTTTTTTTTTTTTCTTTAGGTCTATCGCGTCTGTTTTTTTTCTTTTTTTGTTAACGTGTTATCCAATTCCAGATGAGATGTTATTGAGGATGGAATGGTGCAATTCGGCGTCATATATGGACATGTAATGTGTTTGGATATTAAACCTGATTTCATCGAATCTGTCATCTATTAGAGAAAATATATGTGTTACTTAGACAGGGTCAGTGAGATGTTGAATATAACTTAAATACATCAGTCGTTTATTATTCGAAATGAATTTGTTGTTGAATAATTTGTATGTCAAATGTATGTATTATGTCTCCTCATTTCACACTCCACAACATTGATTGCTTGTATTTGTTGTAATTTTTTGTTGAGGCATATATCAACATGTTTCGGTTGGGAGTTAGGGTGGTCGAAAACATCTACAAGATTGCCGCAAGGTGCTTCGCTGAGTGAAAAACAATAAACAAATGAAAAAAAACTATGGCAAAATACATTATCCGACAACGCATTAAAAAAAACACAAATTCAATGTTTTAAATAGATGAACAAGAAAATGTTAGGACCGGACACAAGTCGCCGTCTGAACCCAACTATCCGTTCGGTTATTCGAAGAAGATGCCCTGCTCAAGTTAACAGGATCTACAAATGACCGACAATACTGACAATTAACTTATCCGTCCACACCCTTGTCCTGCAATCGACCATCATCTACCGTAATGTCTTCTCCGAGACTTCGGCCCTTCCCAAAGGGTATGCCCCAAAAAACAACAAAAAAGAAAAGAAGAGCACTATCGCGATTGGCATGGCGGTGGAGCTCCGTGGACTGCCACGTGGTGGTGCACGTGCTCGACCAGGCTGGCCCTGACGTGTTTGGCGAGATCCCCCCCATAAGTGGGGTCATCCTCCATCGGAGCTTCAATGATCAAGTCCAGAAGATGACGGTTAAATCGACATTGGCGCCGCCGTCGTCGACAGTTCCAACGATGGTCGTCATCTCGATCACTGTCATTGATATCTCCCACTAACGTCGAGTCGATGTGCACGTTGTGCTTAATCATGAGGTTGTGAAGAATGCACATGACCATGAATTCTTTGCAGATAGTCTTCAGGTTGCAAATGTGTCTTCGAATGAAGTTCCTCCAAAACCGCCTTTAGACGTCCGAACATTCGCTCAATGCACGACCTCCCTGCAATGTGACTCTCATTGAATGCCTAATCAGCCTACATCAGAGCAAACTGACCAAAAGGGGTCATGCGCCATGGAAGAGGCGGGTACCTTTGATCACCCAGCAAGTACCGATCAACATGTCTACCGCTGTGCGATACGTAATCGTCATAAGCCAACACTCCTCTACCCTCCGTAGCATTTACAAACAATGGCGAGATGTGCAACTCTCAAATCATTTACAGACCCTGGACAACCCACAAAAACACTCACAATCCAAAAAAAAATTCACAAAATTAAACAATCATTCTATAGTAAATATACATTCTAAATTTCAAATTTTCATTCCAACCTTAAAAATATCATTCTAATTTTAAAATTTTTCTTCTTACTTGAAAACTTTCCTTCCAAGAATGGGGTATCCCTTCTTATTTGAACAGCATGCTAGAGATGGAATGAAAGTCTGAATGAGTTCATGAAATATTTTAATTGGGATACCATTTTAAGTTAAGATTTTCAGTCATAAATAGGTTAATCCAATCTAAGTTAGAAGATATTTTTTGTAGAAGAATGAAACTTTAATTAAAACATTCCATAAACTCGTCCAGACATTCATTCCATCTTGAACAAATAGATGCAGTTGAAAGGGAAAACTCATATTTAGATGAAAATTTATCAAATAAAGCTGAAAATTTTAGAATTTGACGAACATTGGAATGATAATTTATAAAAAAGAAGAGTTTTTTTTTTTTAGAATGTTTTTTCAACTTTCATTTCTCGTGGGAATTTTTCTGCTGCATGGTCACACACGACTTGCGCTACAACCGAGAACCCCCCAGTGTGGTGGTAATAACACGATTACCGCATTCCCTTTCGCTTGTGAATTTACAAATGTGTGCAATTTATCGCGCCTACACACCCAGGGAACCCTTTTCTCTCAAAGTCGTTTTGCACGACCTCCAACCATCATGATTGTCCTGTAGGGAACTGTAGCAAATGACCGTACTCCCGGATGATGGCGTCGACTGCTTTCTCGTTGCTGTGCAAACCACTTGCGAGGCCCAAACCGAAACTTTGGGAGCACTGTTGGTAATAACCACCAGTAGCCCATCTCATCAGAGCGCATGCAAACTTCTGGCCGACGGGTATTGGCAATCTGAAGTTTGTGGGCGACTGTTAGATATGCGGGGTGATACGAGCATCGTCGAGCAAGAACTTCAAAGAACAGGGGGTGTGGGATTCTGCAAAACGGAAGGAAAACCTTATCGTGTTGAGCCCCCACTCGCTGGAGATCCTTCCAAACACCGTCACTACGCTCCAACACTCATAAACAATGTCTGTGGTCCATTGTCCTCCCCATCTCCTCCACCGCCAGTGAACCGACCTCTCATCAATAGAGCCAGATAGGACAGCGGAAGACTGAGATAACAATAATCAAACCCACATTAATGTCACAATGCAGATTGCACACACATCATCGCCATCATCATCATAGCCTCTGAATAACCTGGCGCTCAAGAAGTGGACGATGAAGAACAAAAAGAAGAAGAAGAAGAAGAAGAAGAAGAAGAAGAAGAAGAAGAAGAAGAAAAAAAATAAAATAAATAAATAAATAAATAAATAAATAAATAAAAGAATGTGCAAGAAATAATTAACCTACTTACCAGCAGAAGCCATGTCGATCCCTCGCTTCCTCTCCTCCTCAAAACCAAAAACGCCTCCTTTCTCGATGTCGATCCCCACACACTAATGCCCGAACGCGATTGTCTCTCTCTGTTTGTTTGTCTGGCTGTCTGTCTTTCTCTCTCTCTCTCTCTCTCCCTCTCTCTCTTCCTCTCTCTCTCTCTCTCTCTCTCTCTGGCTCTCTATCTCCCTCTTTCCCTCTCTCTCTCTCTCTCTCTCTCTCTTTCTCTCTCTCTCTTTTTCTCTCTCTCACGTTCGTGGAATCAGATTGAGCAAGCAAAAACACTCAAGTGCAGTAAGTGCGCTGCTCGTGCCCAACATGCAATCTCCTCCCTACTGAACTCTTTATATGGTGAAGAGAGTGAGTAACAGAGGGAGAGATAGATAGATAGATAGATAGATAGATAGATAGATAGAGAGAGAGAGAGAGAGAGACCGAGGGAGAGAGACCGAGAGAGAGACCAAGAGAGAGACCGAGAGAAGAGAGAGAGAGAGAGAGAGAGAGAGAGAGAGAGAGAGAGAGAGAGACCATAGGCAGGATACAGGGAGAATGAGAGAGAGAGACAGAGAGACTTGAAGAGAGAATGCGAGAGAGAGAAAAAAAAAAAAAGCAGAGAGATAGAGAGAGATGCAGAGAGGCAGAAAGAAAGACAAAGAGAGAGAGAGAGAGAGAGAGAGAGAGAGAGAGAGAGAGAGAGAGAGAGAGAGAGAGAGAGAGAGAGAGAGAAATAAAGAACACATACCTTTTTTTTCGTTTTATGTTTTTTTCCCCTTTTTTTTTATGTTTGAACACACGCATGCCATAGCTACAGGGCACGCCGAAGCACACACACACACACACAAATAGGCGCGCCGTGTACCTATTACAAAGGTGCGCCATAGCACACATACACACACACTCTTGTCCGCATTCTCTCTCTGAGACACACACACACACACACACACATGGGTATACTTCATCCCATGTGTCTAACACTGTGTGTGTGTGTGTGTGTGTGCTATGGCGCACCTGTGTCATAGGTACACCTCGCGCTGTGTTTTTTTTTTTGTCTTCTTCTCCATTTTTTCTCCATTTCTCCTTCT
>BFEA01000195.1:1407738-1421285 GCA_003427395.1 Chara braunii | reverse complement strand
ATATGGCGATGAGGCAGGCTTCTTAGAGCCTCATGTCTCTCGATCGCCTAGTATATATAGATATATAGATATATGGCGATGTGGCAGGCTTCTTAGAGCCTCGTTTCTCTCGATTGCCTAGTATACATAGATATATAGATATATGACGATGAGGCATGTTTCTTAGAGGCTCACTTCTATCGATCACCTAGTATACATATAGATATATAGATATGGCGATGAGGTAGGCTTCTTAGAGTCTCGCTTCTCTCGATCGCCTATTATACATATAGATATATAGATATGACGATGAGGCAAGCTTCTTAGAGCCTCACTTCTCTCGATCGCCTAGTATATGTATAGATATCGACGCCCAGTCCTAGCCTCGAACCATCCGGAAGCCTTTAGGATCACGTAGGTGGGTCACACGGGACTTGCCCCTCATGTCCTATATCCATCCAGCTGATCCTAAGCTGAGTTAGCCTGAATCCCCTTTGTACATATATATGGGTTAGTCATTAGGTTGAGGTTAGTTGAGGCAATCCATCATGCTAGAAGGTTTTGACACTCACAAGTTTGACAGCATTCTCATAATCCCCCCAACCCATTATCTCATGGTCAGGTGACCTATAGGCATGGAAATGCCATCAGAAGTACACCTCTCTCCCCTTCCATCACATCTTCAAAAGAACATTCACGTAGCGAGACAATAACTCAACACTTCTTGTTTTCTCGCCACGTTTACCAACATCAGTTACACACACCCCAGACAGATCATACTTCTCTTTCCCTTACTCAAGCATCATTGCTTGCCTTTCGGTCCTCGGGTTTAGCCCTGAAGAATTCCCGACTCAACGTATTTTCTTTACTACCACAGTCCTAGGTAGCCGCCTAAAAAGGATATAGATTTAGGGTTTAGGGTTTAGGGTTTAGGGTTTATGTCGACGCGTACATACCTCACTGTTCCCTGCCTCCAGAGTTCTACCCGAACTCCGGCAGAGCTCTCGCAATCGCCCTGTTTTATAGATCATGTCTAGTCTATGCAACTGATTGGCTGGCCTTTAAAGTTAGCAAAGCCAGGATTATGTCTCAGTGGAAATACGCCATCAGACACTTATAGACGAAAAAATAGATGAGTGAGAGGATCGAACAGAGATAAGAATGGAGGAGGACAGAGGAGGTAGGCACCATCATGTGTGATAATGTCTCTCTCCTCTCCAATATCTCGCATTCTTTCATGTCTGACTCTCTCCGACCATACGATGTTCCAATAATAGTAGTATAAGATAACAATAATGGTAAGCAAGTAATAACAGCAAAATAATGAAAATATCAATAACTAAAAATAATCAGTAATAATGATAATAATAGTAATAGCAAAATAAAGTAATAATAATAATAATAATAAGAGTGGTAATATTCCGTCAACGCTTCTGAATGATCTTGAAATAAACAATCGGATGAACGAGAAGGCAGATGTGCCTACTATTAGACCCTCCTTCTGTTGCTTTTTTTGCCTCCTTTGCTTCACCCCCACTCTTCCTCCTTTCCTCCTTTATTTTTCCTTCTTCCTTGCCTCCTTTCATTCTTCTTACTCCTTCCTCCCTTTCAGGTATCTCCCCTTCCTTCTATATGTGCCCTCTTTCTTGCGCTACGACCTCCGGAGCAGCAACCGTTCGCAACTACAGGCAAGGCAATCCGACGCTAATTCTTAGTATGATCGTGAGATCTAGTCTTCAAATAAGCTTAGCTTCTCACATTAGGCTAGACTCATAAACATCATGCTCATTACAGGAAAAAGACGCAGTCAGACTCGTCATTAACACGTGCAGCATTCGTGAAAATAGGTGATGATCAAGCCTGGTGCTTAAGCACCCGAGTTAGAAACGCAGTTCAAGTTCGAGCTTGGCTGAACGACTTTGGCATAGTGCTTGCTGAGGGTCATTAATACCGCAATAATAATAATAATAATAATAATAATAATAATAATAATAATAATAATAATAATAATAATAATAATAATAATATAATGGGGGTGACGGAATGGCAGGTTCCAGATTGCAATTTATAATGAAAGACAGGATGTCCGACATTGTCCAGAAAATAGCAATGCTCCGATATTCCACCAATGGATAGCCAAAACACTGAATCCGAATGTCAGTGAGGGAATAATCTCGTCGTCACCAACATAAGTATTCAGAGCCCTTCTCTCATTTGACGCCCAGTGCCCAGACTACTATGCCGCTAATGTCAGCCTGCAACTGTTGGCAGCGATAATCCGAAGCTGGGAAGACGTCTCTTATGCCGATCATTGTTAATGCAAGGTAAACACTTGTTTTGTCCGCTTGTGCGCAGTTAAGTGAGTATGTTACCTGTGACTGTCACAACGTCGGACAAGTGTCAAGGTATTCGTGCGTGTGTTACTGTGTATGAATGTATCCTACTGTATCTGTGTGTGTGCCATGTGATTGCATGACCGTCGTAGCATATCTGTGCGTCGGTCTTTGTCTGTTCGTCCCAGAGTGTGTCGGCTTGCCCTAGATAGTGTACGACTGTCCCAGTCTGGGTCTGTTCATCCCAGACTGTGTACGTCTGTCTCGACTGTGTCTGTCTGGCGCAGACTGTGCCCGTCTGTCCCAACTGTTTTCGTCTGTCTCAAATTGCGTTTGTCTGGCTTAGACTGTGCCCGTCTGTCCCAGACTGTTTTCGTCTGTCCCAAACTGCGTTTGTCTCACTCAGACTATGCCTGTCTGTCCCAGACTATTTTTGTCTGTCTCAACTGCATTTGTCTGGCTCAGACTGTTTTCGTGTGTCTCAAATTGTGATTGTCTGGCTCAGGCTGTGCCCGTCCGTCCCAGACTGTGTACGTCTGTCCCAGTCCATGCCTGTCTGTCCTAGACTGTGTTAGTCTGTCCCAGTCCAGTCCAGCGAGTATCACGAGGGACCGTGAACACCACGGCCGATGGAACAGGGCAGACCAACGAGCTTCAAAAGTATCAATCAAGAGGCAGCACCCAGCCATGGATTCCTTCCTGCGTGAGCCATGCGGAGGCGCTGCCACAATGATTTGTCCAAGGAGGTCTGCAGTGGCCCGGGGTTGAAGTGGCCGTGATAGAGATAGAGTCTAGCGTATGTGTGTGCCACAGCCTATTTTACCGCGTAGGTCACAGTCCGTGTTTCACAGTATATGTCCCAGTCCGCACCACTGCTCTTGAACTTCCCAGTGTCTGTGTGATTGTGACTCACTGTGTCGTTTCGTGGCTGTCACTGTGTTATTGCGTGCCTACTCGTTGCCGCTTGATTGTGCAGGTGTCTGTGCATCTGAGCGTCAATGCATGTCCGGATCGCACTTGTCCGTTTGTCTGTTTGTATTTTGCCTCTTTTCTGCCTATCTGTCTTTGTCCGTGTCCCTATATGTATCTTCGTCTGTGTCCCGGTATCACTGTGCCTCTGTCTGTTTCTCACTGAGTCATAGTATCCGGACGACTGCAAATCCATGTGTGTGTCACGAGCGTGTGAGTGGGGTATCCAGGGTGATCCAGAGTTGGAATGCGAGCGAACGGCGGTGTTGGGCACATAGATGAGAGTTGCGATGCATGAGTGATGATGCACCATAGTCATTTGAAGCGAGTTTGCATCTGAACTGTATTCTTGGCTTCCATATTCCCGGGAGCTTTACGTTTGGTGCTATGGGCCAGCGCGAATCACCATTTGTCTGTACGCTTGCGAAGCGAAGAAATATGTGAATCCGGTATAGTAATAAATAGTGATAACTGCTAGGGACATGAGCCTTTGCGAAATCACAAAGATGTCTTAGTAATCGTATCAAACAGAGAGTACAAATAAGCAGAGAAGTCATCCATATAGGGCAATACAAGGGAATAATGAGCTAATGTTCAAGCCCCGTAGACTACATCATCACAATACCCAGAGTTGCCCCTCTTTGTCTGGCGCTCAGCGCTTCAGCCTACTCTTCCCCACTACCTTACCTACGACCATGCTCAGGCAACAGGCTCGCTTTGACCCTCGCAGGCCAATGTATGCGGTGTCACCTTCACAACCGACTTCTCCTTCATGTACTCGGCACGCATCTCGTCATTCTCAATCTGACCTTGATAGCCCACGCTCGCCCTCTCTGTCCACTACATATTGCTACCAGGATCAGAACATCGTAATAATGACAGCAATAATAACAGATACATAATAATAACAATAATAATAATAATAATAATAATAATAATAGTAGTAAAAAATAATAATAGTTATAATAACAATAATAGTAACATTCACGCAAGGAAAAACGAATGATAACGAGCTTCAAGCAGCATCATACACATGAGGCACAATAGTCGTGACCTCGAACCAAGCCGGATCACATCACGAGCCCTACCAAATAAGAGCACAGTGAAGCAATGTTGGTAAGGACTCGCATCATCATCAACGAAGAACCAAGGTTGATATCCTATCTGGCGCTCGGCGTCCAAATTACGAATGGCAGATCCTGCCTAGCCTATCTACTTTGCTGCTGATGACGTCAACAGCTTCCCATGTACGAGCAGATCTCTGCCAATGCTGCACGCGTCAAGCACCGGGTACGTTCTCTCGCCTCACTCACAACCTCAATCCCCAACACACAGATGTCACGCGTACTCAAGAACCACAGTGCACATAGTAATAATAATAATAATAATAATAATAATAATAATAATAATAATAATAATAATAATGATAATAATAATAAATATGCAGCAAAGATGAGAAATAGCAAACTTCAGCAATCTAACAGCATCAAATACAGAAGACGAGATAGTCGTGACCGCGATCCAACAGCAGGATTGCATCACGAATTTCACCAAAGAAGATCACTGCAAAAACTCATAATTGAGAATGCTGGAGAAGTCTCATCATCATCAATGAAGAACCAGAGTTGATATCCTATCCGGCGCTTGGCACCCATACTACATTGTGGCAGATCCTATCTAGCCTATACTATGTAGCCGAAAGATGACATCAACAACATTCCCGAAGTAGGAGCATATGGCGACCAACGTCGCACGCTTTCCGCCGCAGGTATGTCTCGCGCTACACTCACAACCTCGTCCCCCCTCACTCACAGATGCCACGTGTCCCCAAGGATATGCACTTCCTTCTCTATTTCTCCTTCCCCCTTTCTCTCTCTTCTCCTCCTCCTCCTTCTTCTTCTTCTCCTTCTTCTTGTTCTCCTTCTTCTTCTTCTCCTTCTTCTTCTTCCCTGCGCATCTCTCTACCACGCAATCACCTTTCCCCCTGCCTCGTACCTGGCCATAATGCCGGCCAGGCTCCACTCATTCGGGGAGAGTCGATCCCCCTTCCCGTTTTCTTCTTTTTGCTTCCTCAACCTACGTAGAACTAATCACGGTTACAATTCCAAACATAGTAATAATAGACATACTACACCTATTACTACTACAATTAATAAAATAATAATATTAATAATATCAAAAATAACAAACGAGAACGAATGCATACAAGCTACGTTTCCTGCCCCATACAGTCATGTCGGGGTTGTTTTATTCAGGGAAGAGAACGCGCAATAGTGGCAGCATCGACCATCGAGTAGCAAGTATGTCTCTCGCCCTCTTTCTCTCTCTCTCTCTCTCTCTCTCTCTCTCTCTCTCTCTCTCTCTCTCTCTCTCTCTCTCTCCCTCTCCCTCTCCCCTTTTCTCTTTCGTACACACTCGTGCAACCCAGCGAATAAGTAGAGTCGTGCACACCCCTGTATTGTAGCCGTAGATTCATCTGACATTGCTGGACTTATAGCGGGAAGTCCGCTGCGCGATCGAGTATATGCACATACTCTCTCTCACACACACACACACACACACACACACACACACACACACACACACACACACACACACACACACACACACACACACATACACAGGTGTAGTAGCGGGTGTCTCAAACACTACTGTGGGAGATCCGATTGATTTTGCTCATCATCTCCATGGAAGCCGCGCGGGGACAGCCGCTGCCAGGTACGTTGCTCAACGATACTACCGAAGTACTTTCTCTCTCTCTCTTTCTCACTTTCTCACTCTCTCCCTTTCTCTCTCTTTCTCTCTCTCTCTCTTACACACACACACACACACTCACAACGTAGTAATGTATATGTTCATGGTCTAACGAGTAGATTCATTCGATTATGCTCATGCTATTGGTGAAAGTAGCGTGTTCAGCCGTGACACATGCACACACACACACATTCCATCAATAGGATGAGCAAAAACGGAATGAATCTTTCGCTGAAACGTGGAAATATACACTGCCACTTTCTGATTTGCTCATTCTATCGATCCAAGTAGCGTGTGGCGAGGAGACTTAGCTGTTTGCCAAGGTTGGAGACTTATAGTCTCTCTCTCTCTCTCACACACATACACACACACACACACATACACACATTCCATCGATAGGATCACACACGTTCCATCGATAGGATGAGCAAAAACGAAATGAATCTTTCGCTGAAATGTGGAAATATACACTGCCACTTTCTTATTTGCTCATTCTATCGATCCAAGTAGCGTGCGGCGAGGAGCGGGTGAGTGGCTCAGTTGTTGGCCAAGGCTGAGGCTTATCGTCTCATCCTCTTATTCCCATACATGCATCATCACCCTCTGTTTCTCTCCTTCTTCGAACTCTTCCCTCTTTCCTCTCGGTCCCTCTCTTCTCCTCCTTCCCTTTCATTCTCTCCCTCTCCTCTTCTCTTCGACTTTCCTTCTTCACACTCACACATACACACCGTCGCATTCTGTAAATGTGCAGTCCAGAACAAGCACCAACCTCTCATACAAGGTACTAGATAGCATAGCGGAAGACAGATACCAATGATCCGAACAATCAATATTGCAATGCGGCCCAGACATACATCATCATCGTTCCATAGTGTGAAGGGGTCTGACGCTCTCACGGGACGATGAGCCAGTCCTCGCTATACATAGACGAAGAGGAGGCTAGTCGAAGAAGAGGGAAGGATGGGAATGTCGTCAATACCAAGTCCTCGATACATGCCCCACATAATCCCTCGTCCAATGTCTCAATCCAAATGTCGAGTTTGAGTCCAAATGTCGTCAAGTCTCGATTCACAACTCTCTCTCTCCTTTCTCTCTCTCACTTTCTCCATTCTCCTTCTCCATCTTCTCTCTCCTTCTCCTTTTCCTCTCTTTCTCCATTGTCCTTCTCCATCTCCTCTCCGATCTTTCTCCTCTCCTCCTTTCTCTCTCCTTCTCTCCACTTTCTCCCCTCTCTCTCTCTCTCATACACACCTACGCACCCTGTTGCATACCGTCAAAGGTGCTGACTAGAACAAGAGTAGATTTCTCATATAAAGTACAAGATAGCGTAGCAGACGACTTAGATACCAATGATCCGAACAATCAATATTGCAATGTAGCCCCAACTTACCTCATCATCGTTTTCACGGTAAGAAGGGGTCTGGCGCTCGTACAGAACGAACGTGCCAGTCCCCTTCATACACAAACGAAGAGGAGGGGTCAGACGAGGAAGGGGAAAGATGGGTATGTCATCAATACCAAGTCAGTGATACAAGTCCCAAGTAATCCTTGTCCTATGTCTGAATCCCAGTGTCGAGTCCGGATCCTAGGTCATCGAGTCTCAAGTCACCACTCTCTCCCTCTCTCTCTCACACACGTAGTCCGCAGACACTGAGAAGTCTGATGGAGAGAGGGTGAAGAAGAGATGGTGGACTTAGAAGAGGAAGAAGAAGGATTCTCTCTCACACACACACACACACATACACACATGTAGTGTGTGTACATACCCATATTTCAGCAGTAGATTTATTTATTTTATTATTTATTTATTTATTTATTTATTTATTTATTTGATTTATTCATTCCGGAGGTAAGCCGCATAGTTGTAGACTCACCTGCCCTCTCTCTCCTTTTGCCTCTGTCCGAGTTGTCGTCATCGTCGCGCCGCTTGAGGCCGTCGTCTGCCGGAGCCTTCGTCGTTGACGAGCTTTGCCGCCTATTCTGGTAAGTATTTCTTCTTTTTTTCTTCCTTCGACTCCTTCTCCTCTTCCCTTCACTACAGCATGTGACTTCTCCGCCTCTTCTCCTCTTCCTCCTCCTCTCTCCTCCTTCTCTCCTTCTTCCTCATTTCGCCTCCTCCTAGCTAGTTCCTTGCCTTACTGTTTGTGACCTCCTTCCTCTCGCACAAGCGTTAGCATTCGCATGTTGCTTCCGCGTTAGTGCCCACCGAGCGCTTAGCCCGCCTTCGAGTGCGTTCTCTGCGAAAGGGTTGCGCTTCGCTGCTGCCCGTGTTCTCGCCTCCCCCTTTCGTTTTTCTTAAATGGCATCGTCGCGCTCTCGCTCCCGCAGTGTCTGCCCTCAGAGAGATCCGACTGGGCACGATCATGAGGCTACCTATCAGATGAATCTTGCCCCTGTATAGGGCGGGATTCATTTGGGTACCCTCAGGGCAGATAAGCCGTTGAGGAAAAGCAACAAGAGTAAGAAAAAGTCGAGAAAAGGAAAAATGATAAATTTAAAATCTAATAAAGAAGAACTGAAATAACAGAATCTAACGAAACTTTACCTACAACTCCCCCTACCTTGCCAAGTGTCAGAGCCCACTTTACTGGGCCTTAGCCACCCTCGTCCCTAACTAACCTCGATACCGAGGTCAAGGGTTCGAGCCCCGGCCAAAACGTTACCGGGTTAAAATGCAATTGAGCTCCCCGACAAAAAGGGAGCTAGCTCAGGGGTTGGCAAGCTTCGATCCCTGCATCCCCTGCGTAGTAATCAACGCCTAAACCTACTAAGCTAGCTCCCATTTCGAATAGAAAGGGAGCAACTCAGTATGTATACAGTAGTTGGGCCCTGTCCAACCAGTGGCCCGAGCCTGTTTCCAGGTCTCGTGCGTGTGCGCATGCTTGCTGGTCTGCATGCCTTCCTATGTGCATGTCGGCTTGAGTATGGGTGTGACGAGTAAGGGCACTTGGTGGACTGGTAGGCACGAAGGGCCGATACTTACCCGTGGCTGCGACATTAAGGGTCGCGGCGGGAATATGCTCAAGTGGCGGGAAAAGAGGCTTGCGGCAGTGAAAATACTCAATTAGCACGCAGTCGGTACCTCACCAAGTAGAGGTAGATGCGCCGGGTACTCGAGACCGAGCATACGAACACAACAGTTGACACTTTTAGACACCCAATACAGGTAGATAGACAGGTAGTATTCCCAAGTCTCAGTGTGCGCCGTAGATGTACATGACACAGACTCTAACCTAATCAACCCCTCGGCCTCTTCTGTCAACGGGGCATTACTACCGATTGTACCCATTACAACGCGTGTCATAACAACGCGCGCACATACTTTCGAAATTTTATCACCGATTCGCCCCGGCCTCATTGGCCGAGGAATTTGTTTCGAGTGTCACGCTAAAGCGTGCATACCGTTTCCACTCCATCCCGACTCCATCATGGTAGCCGACGTCGTCACTGTGTCGAATGCAAAAGTATGGCCCCGTCGCCTGAAGAACTATATGCAAAAAAAAAATGTTTTTCGACAAGCAATTCGTCAAATCCGAATTCTGGGATGAGATGTGGTTCAGGATTTGACGTCGTCACCTCACTTTTCATTACTACTGTCGGGATTCTAACCCGGGTCTCCCACATTGTAAAATAACTGAATAACTTGAAGTGCGGATACTTGATCCGTACTACAGTATATAAAATATTTAAGTATGACAACGCGCCTTTCCTCTCCCCACTCCCTTAGACTTTCGACCCAGGTATTCGTTGGTTATTTTCAGGGTTGGTGTTCGCGTACAAACCCATTCCGTCAAACGCGGGTCCTAATCGAGACCTTGGTTGTTCAACTCTTGATATTACTTGTCCAAAGTTGCCTGCTGTCCTGCCGGAAGCCTAATACAGGAGGACAACGGTCTCCATCATGACCCACCACAGTCTTGCTGATCAGGCCGGAGCTGCAGCCCACCTCGTTGTTGCTTATCGGTGGTTACCCTCGTTGGTTGCGCAACGATGGGATATTCATCCTATGTTTTCAAAATTCATAGATTTCAAGACTAATCTCGACCCCTTCGACGTCTACCTTAACAGATTCCATCACTGGGGTGGCCATCCCCTCTAGTCCCTCTTCTAAGCCATAGTCGAAGGGTCCGCTGCCTGGTTATGCTAGGTCAGCAGCCCACGCTAGGAGTTACGTTCCAACGATGTAAATTTTCCACCATAGACTTGGTAATTTATGCCCTCAGGTTAACCCTTGAGGTGGATGAACGATGCTTCTCTTAAATAAACCAAATAAATGAGATTTTCCAGATAAATTGAGCAATTGTCAGGCTGCCACTTAGGGTTGTGCCCTCCAAGTCTTTGATCATAGCTTGGTGAGGCACAACCTTGGGGTCATTTTGTATTATAAAAAAAATTATAATATTAAGATGAAATAAATATTTGTTGACTCTTTGTTTGTCTGAAACCAACAAAACAATCATCCCACTCAAATCCATTTGTAAAAAAAACAATGTTCTATCTCATGAGAGGTATTTGCCCAATCCATAGCATGGCATTTCCAATTATACACATAGATCAATCCAACATCAGGTGATTCAATCTTTTGTCGTCTTTCATTCATTCACTAACCCGCCCGTCCCTCTATCACCATTCCAGACCTCAGAGGATCCATAAATAGTAATAGACGAAGGGAGGTACTCATCATAAAAGAGACTTGATAATCATAGACATGGGAACGCATACAATGTGAAGTGTTTTGAGGTCACCAACTCATTTGCCCCTGATCTCATATATATAAGTGCAAAATACAAGTATGATACAAAGTCTCATCAGTGATTCATCCACTCATCCTTATCTATTCCCCCTGAATGTTCATGCACCCCGTCCTACTAAATTCTAACTCTTCCTACTCACTCATACACCCTCTCTTCTCAGTTCACAACTCTTATACCTCCTATCCTAAGAAGTCAATCGCCGACCCCAACATCCTATGGAGTTCCATCCTACCACCCTCAGGTGTCCTGGGGATCACCAGCCCATTGTTAGCTACCAGTCTTCCTCTTGAGTCAAGTCTGATCATCCCTCTCCTAATATACTCAGCTAATACCATACAACCATCCCTGAAATGCCCCTCCTCTCTGCAAAAGAAGCACCCCTTATGACCCTTCTTGTATCTGGCTCTCTAGGCCAGAGGTCTACTTGCAGTCTCAGCCTGACTCCCTGCCCCCTCAGATGATTCCAGGCCAGGCTTCTCACTTCTCTTTATGCCCCTCTGTTGAGGCACATCCAGTCTTTCACCTTTACCTTCCAGTGGGGCAGATGGTACATCAATTCTTGTTTTTTTTTGTGGCTCTATGCTGGATGATCTTTCTTTTCCTGCCTCAGTCTGCTCATCCACCTTCCCTCCTTCTTCCTTTGACTGAGGGACCCTTTCTCCTCCTTCTGCCAATCTGATCTCAAGTCACCCTTCCTTCTGCCTTTCCACCATTTTCGTGGTTTCATCCCTTTTCTCTTGATGGCTCAATTTGAGCTCTTCCATCCCTTTCAATATTTCACCCCATCTTTTCTTTCATTCCTAATCCAACTGCTTTCTCTCAGATATCTCAGTATCCAGGTCCTATCCTTGCACACTGACCTCTGAGCACAAACCTTCGACCTTCTTCTCCACCCTTCCCCTCGCAGCTGCTTCATCCTCCAATTCCTTGCCTTTTATGGTCAGGGAGGCCTTCAAAGTGCTCACTTGTTTTTTCAACTCCTCCTTTCCCTTCTTCAACTCCTCCACTTCCTTCTTCATCCCTTCCACATCTTCTATCAACTTCACCACCTGGGCATCCCTCTCTTCCTCCTTCTTCCTTAGTCTGCTCATTTCTTTCAAGAGCCTTGGGATGTAGTAAAAAAATCCTTGAGTGAAGAGTTTTATGCTACCCTTGAGCTCTGCCTGGAGTCCTTTCCCTATTGCGTCCACGTCCTCCCTAAACCCCTTCATTCCATTTTCTCCTTCCATCTTTTCCATCTTCCGAGCAATCTCAGCATATTCTTCGAAGAGCCTGGTGCACTTCTTATCTAACATATCATGCAGCCCCATCATTTTCTGCAAGTTGCGTAAGTGTTTGGAGCTATTTACCAGTTCTGAGAAGAGCATCCTCTTAAGTTTGACATCCCACGTGGAGTTTACAGGCAGGTCATCGTCTTGGAGCATCCTAATTATGTAGTTCCTCCAGCCTTTCCTCTTTTTCTCCCTTTGAGCTCTCTCATCCTTACTCTTCTGCTCTTCCTCCACCTCCTTTCTCAACTGGGATGGCTCACCACGCTCAACCTTTCTCTTTTTTGTTCCAACTTCCACTCCCTTGCCTCCTTTTAACCTCACTTCTTCTTCGCCCTTCTCTCCTTCCACCACCTCTCTATCTCTAATTGGCCCCTTAGTTCTTACGACCCTTGGAACCATGTCTCTTTCCTGGATCTTCTCTCCTCCTCCTGTCTCTTTTTTTTTTCTTGCTCCTCCTTCCTTCTCAGTCCTCCTTTCCACTACTCTTTTCCTTCCAACCTCAATTGGTCTTTTCTCCTCAATCTTTCTCTCCCTCTGTGCCACGCTTGCCCCTGCTAGGCTTCTTCTCCTCCTTGTTGCCGCCTCCCCCTCTTCCTTTTCACCTTCCTCTGCCTGGTCAGACGCTCTGCTGCTGCTCTTGGGGACAACCCTCGCCTTGTTCCTTTGTCTTTTCAAGGGTACATCTTCTTCTTCTTCATCCTCTGCCTCCCTTTCCTGCAGCTCATCAATTTCCTTCCAATCCACAACCCCCTTTTCCTGCAACCTTTTCTTCCTCGTCCGATCTTGTCTTGCCTGGGTGTATGCTATTCTCATCTCCACTGTTATTCTCTGCCAGATGCGACTCCCTTCCACGATCCCCTTCACTTCCTCCTTCTCACTTCCTCCTTTTTACTCCCCTCCAGATTTGTTCCATCAAACCGCAAGTCATCCTCAATTTCATCTCTTGGAATGTCCTTTCACGATCTCACCATGCACTGTGTGTCCGAAAATGGATTCAACGCGGGTTTCACGTTGAAAAATTGAACGCGCGTTGAATTTTCGTTCAATCCCCGTTCAAACGCGCGTTGGACGCGAATGAACGGGGTCCGCGAACCACGTTTCCTCTCATTTGGGGGGGGGGTAGGTGTTTTGTAAAAGTGTAGGGTGGTAGTGTCCGTTGTCCGGTACCGCCCCATGCACTTTTTTTTTTTTTTTTGCAAAAAAAACAAAAAAAAAACGCGCGAACCCCTTTGTATCCTCCAGGGCGTTCACGGGGTGCCTGCTGGGGGGTGGCGCAGGGGAAACGGTCCGAACGGGTACAAAAATGGTACTTACGTTCGACCGCAGTTCATTTGCCGCGCGAGCCATACAGCTCCAACGCGACAAACAGGTTTCCTGTGCGTCGAAGGCTGCGAGAGAGAGAGAGATAAAGAGAGAGAGAGAGAGAGAGAGAGAGAGAGAGAGAGAGAGAGAGAGAGAGAGAGAGAGAGAGAGAGAGAGAGAGAGAG
>BFEA01000195.1:1327239-1342886 GCA_003427395.1 Chara braunii | reverse complement strand
ACTTTGATTTCTCAAAGTCCAATTTTGTCTAACTCCCTGAATTAGTAAAAATTTGGGCAGCACTCCCTCTAGAAAAGGAGACTTTCCAGATTTATACTAATCCATATATGGAAAAGACAAGCTGAACTCTGACAAGTCAAAAGTTGTTTAACTTCTTGGATTTGTAGAAATTTCGGCAGCGCTTCCCGTAGGAAAAGTAGCTTGCCAAGATTTATACAAAGCCAAGAATAAGAAAAGATTTAAGAAAACGCAGAAATCGATCTAAGTAAAAAAAATGTTATTTCAGAAAAATGCAGGAATTGACACTAACTTCTATGACTTTAGCACGTGGTGAGCAACTAAAGCAACTACCTATTAAAACTGAAACCCAAACAACTAGTCATCCCATCCAGTCACATGCAAACCAACCCACCAATGTAAGTACTCTCACCACCCCAAGTTTTTTGCATATAGATAGTTCATGGATCTTCAAGTTTTTGAACCCTTATACCCATCTTACACTAAGACATAGAGCTGGACCATTCGCCATGGAAACAATGCCCAACTTGCCTTCACGATATACACGAACAGGTTGCACAACTACTTCTTTCTTCTTTTGGGCAGGTGACTAGGCCATTCGCCATGGAAACAATGCCTAGTCGCCCTGAACTGTTTAATATCCAAAAATTTAGTATTTCTCTGACTTTGTTTTCAACAAAAAAAGCAAATATGGGCAGGGGGCTGAACCATTCACAGTAGAAACAATGTTCAGCTTGCCCAAACTATTTCCATTTGTATATAGTATTTTCCTTTTTCTCTTCTTAATGATATGGCTTAACGCTGGACCATTCACAGTAGAAACAATGCCCAGCTGCCAGTTCACATGCAAATATACATAAAATACTTTCCTTTATACTTAGTTTAAATTATGTGCGTGGTTTTCAGGCTAAACCATTCACCATGGAAACAATGCTTAGCCTTAGACCAAAAATCCTCCCTCAGAATAAACAATAATTTAAACCCCTTCAATCAGACAACCCTCAGAGTTAACTAAGGTAGCCAGGCCATTCACAGTAGAAACAATGCTTGGTTCCCCAGAAAACAACTAAATAAAACATAGCAACCAGRYCATTCACAGTAGAAAYAATGCCTGGTCCTTCAGAAAACAGCCAAATAAACATAGCCCTGAGCCATTCACAGTAGAAACAATGCTCAGGCTTTGGTTGACCCGGTCAAACACATGMAGTCTACCTTCCTTCCACCTTCCCCCCAGTTCATCCTTAGTCTGCTTTCAATCAGAACAAAGTAGAAACTTAGGCTTCACTCTCACACATTCTTTCCAGTTAGTCTGATTAGGTCCTGAAGAGAAAGCAAAAACCATAGGGACAATCGCATGCATACAATAATCATACTACAGGGGGATAGGCCAACATGGATAGTAGTAGGTTGTACAGATGGAGATGGTATACCTGATGATTCCCTGCCTCCAGAACCTCGTCTAGGTTCCGGCAGAGCTCCCGCAATCGGTGGGCGGACTCCCCACAGAGTCTTGATACGGACCTACGGGTTGCAATCCCGCCTGTCGCCTTCCTCTCAGAACCAATAGACTAGACTTAGAGTAAGAAAGGGATAGAAGTAGAAGGTAGAGACTCTCAGGTACAAGAGAGTTGCACTCAAACTCGCGGGAGAGGGCCTTGATATCTGGGTGCGCCTGAGGGCCCCGCAATGGTAGCCAATGTCACAGCTTGGTCAGCCCCTGAAGTCAAACTGTCACGGTCAACCCTCTGCCAACCTCCTAAACCGCAGTACCAACCTCTTTTTCTCGTCCAGCCTGACCACCTCCCTAAGTTTCAAGACCTCTCCCTGGCTCACTTGCAGCTGCCTGACTGCCTACAAATTGCAGGAGTTAACACTCACCCGGGGGTAGTGGGTAGCCATACACAATGACCAATCAGTAGACGTCCCCCATAACCGACGGGAGTACTTGCCACAACCCGTGGTCAACAATCCACAATCTTTCACCGCAGTCCACAGTCCCCTACGCTGTTTACTGTTGGCCGCCCTGCCCCTACACAGCCCGGAAGGGGTCGCCTTTCACCCGCTGGGGTGTTCTGCTCACGCCGGAACACAACAGCAGCCTCTAGCAGTTGCGCGAAGCCCAAAGGTTAGTGACACCGCCCATGTACCAGTGAGCTCCGTGCACCATAAGAAACCGATACCGCAACAACTTGCAACGTTGAATCAGTATAAGTCGGGACGGTGCGCACGATCACTACCTCCTCTTATCTGAAGTGTCATCAACAGCTTAGTAATGGCACATTGCACCCTGCAATGACGGGACCAGCTGGACGCACAGTACAGCCCACCAGTCTATAGGTAAGTCTCATCTCTGGGTTGCCTCGTCATAACAACTCTCGCCCTCGTTGAGTTCGTTCCAGACTCTTCGCTGCTCGACAGCCAAAGGGTGCCGCCTTAGTCGAGTTTCGGCCACTGGGCACGACACACAACCACGCTCGGACAGACACCAATGAGCACGCGCCTTCCTACGGGCGCCTACAGACTCACAAAGGAGCCCCTACTCTGTTCCCCTCCGCAAACTCATCGGTCAACAGGTAAGCTTCTACCCTGCGACCGGCTCCCCCCTACTTATTTTGCAGAGAATATGAAAATCGAACGAACCCAGTCGTAAACGTGGTCAGATTCACCCCCCCCCTGTTCAACCTCCCTTCCAACACGCAATCCCCTTTTTTTCTCCGCCACCTCTTTCGTTCTCACCTCGCTCCATCCTCCAGATTCGACTACACCATCCGATTCGTCTTTCCTTCAAGTGTTCATATATATATATATAAAAAGATGAATCTTCCCCAAATCATGGGAAGGTTCTCATCACGTTAAAATGGCCCACCACTCGGGCGCAGCCCCCATCTGTCGCAACTCAAAATTTACCCACTAACACTGCAATCTAACACCACAGCCTACTTCGCCTCATCTAAGAACCCCTACCCATCTCTCTCCTTTGCCCGTTTTTCTTTATGGAACGGGTGTTTCGAACGAACTTCCTTCCCGACCGTCGTCCTCCCGCCATAACTCCACGCAGTGCTTCTTCTTACTAACTTTACTCACACCCTACTAACCCCAAATTTGGTGCCACAATCGTAGTCGCCCGGGGCAGAAACCCCTACTTCGAATCTCCACTCGCCAAAAACGGCAGAGAGACTGTCGAACTAACATAATTTCTCTTTTGTTCACTCCCCTTCCGCCATAGCCGGGCGCACTAACCTTTCTTCCTTACTCCTTTTCTACTAACTTTATGCTAAAAGTAACTCCGTGATCGTGCTCGCAATAGGCCATAACCCCCGGCTAGCATCTAGAACCACCCGATTATGTTAGGAATCGAGTAAACTACGTAACATCCTCGCCCGCCATTTCCACCTCCCACCTGTACCTCACTCCACACTCCACCTTTTGCCCATCCACGTTCACCATCGGAATCGCCCGGGGTTAAAACGCCCGGGACACCTTTTCTTCTGCCCAAATTCATCCTACAATGGACGAATTATGCCCCTCCTTCATAGTCGTTCCTTCCGAATGAACCAGGCGCGGACCCGCGGCCAGGTCGATTCCCTCTTCCGAACCTTCGTTCCTCCTCTCTCGTTGCTGGTCACGCCCGCTACCCGTTACCTCACCGACCGCCTCACTGCCGCCTGCGCTGCACAACTTGGCTAGCCCTTCGCTGCACCCGTCATCCCTCCCCTCACGATCTCTTCTTCCCGCATGTACCCGGTGCCCACCGTCGTCCGGGTTCATCCGCTGCTGTACCCTGCGCTATCTCCTCCTGCCTTCCCACTTCCCGCTAGCCGCTGCCCATTGCTCTGCTGTGCCAGCACCCACTGCTCGGTCCTTCACAGCGTGGTCCGACAATCTTCAACTCTCAACAGAAAAAGCCCTGGCTGTCGGCCCGCTCTCGTTTTATGCGGATTACCGGTGCACCGGGGCCGTGCTAATCCTCTCTGTATCGTTCCAATTTTTAGCGGATGTCCCGAAGGACACAGCCTGGGTCACGGGGTCAATCAGCCCCGGCCCAGGCAATTCAGAACATTTGGGTTTACTCATCAAGTTCTATCATCTGGGTTCGAACACGGACCTGTATTTCGACAGTTCGCGGGTGTACCCACTGAGCTAGGCCCTTAGGGCCTGTCACCCGCTACTACACCACGTCCCGCGGTAAAACGAGGCGCGGTTTTAGGAAAAACGGGTAAACAAAAATTATATAAAATCATGGCCAGCTCAGGCGTGGTCGCAAAAACAGCTTGTAATTGCACTTCGGGCAGTCTGCGAATATAACACATCCCCACATGATTCCATCGCGGTCTCGCGTCCTTAAACGGGGCTTGATAAATAAAACAAGAAAAGAGAATTAGAGTAGAAAATAAAAACATAGAGCCGGGGGACAGCGGGCTGCTGGCGCCACGCCAGTCCCGCGGATCAGGCCTGCCGCCGCCCCTGTAAACAAAACCGAAGGGGATAGCCCTGGCGGCCCTCCACCCCACCGGTTCCTTCCGCGATGCTTCGCTGTAGTTGCTGCGCCGACGCCCTACCGACCTCAACCCCTGAGCCTTCGTAGTGTCAGTCCAATGGCTAAGCCCAAGTCTGAGACCTACGTCCGCAAAATACCATACAAGATGGTGCTGCGCGACGCTTTTGCGCGGCTCCCAATGTCCGTGCCGGCTAGCTTATATTATGCCATAATTACCCCGCGTGCCAATCTACGACATCCGGCTCCCCGTACGAAATCGCGGCATCATTTTCGATGCCGTTGTCGAGGTCGTTGGATTGGTCAACTGTACCAAAAGAAAATATCCTTATTTCCTGCTTAATCAAAAAAATAAATAAATAAATAATGATAATATCACCAAGCCACGCGACTGAGGTCCGGGCCGGCTTTGCGATCAACAACAGAAAAGAATCACGTGCRCCTTAAACCTGCGMGCCCACACACTCGCYATTGTGGTCAACCACCTAGTCAAAACGCAATTACTGACTCAACCGCGCTTAGCGCGGTATACTTAAACTCTAGACAAAAACTATTTTCCGTCACTTGCGAAAACCAGGGCGGATACCCTTGTAAGGGTATTCGCACCGACAGCGTGCACGCCACTGCTAGCTACACATGAGGGTGCTTGTTTCTGGCAACAATCACTTCAAACAATGCCTCCGCCTTCCACGTTTTCACGGTGCCTTCGAACAGTTGTGCGTCCTCCCAGCCCAGGTGCCTTCTTATTGCACGGTGTCAAGCGCATCGGTCCGGCAACGCACCAGGGCAGCCGGGGACCCTCCCGGCCGCGCCACGCAGGAGTTGGTCTAAATCCTCGTCGCAAATATATATGGAGCTTCCGCAAGCCGCTCTGGCCGAGTGCGCCAGCCATACCTCTCGCGAGCCCCTACGACAGGATAGGGCCTACGCGAGGTTCGACTTACCTTCACCTTACGGGAGCTGTCACCTCCCTTCGGTGGGCGTATCCCCGCCGAGTGACCAGTCCACAGTACGAAAGCTTATCAGTTGCAATCGCAGAGGTGGACCAAAAGAGGGCGTTTCTCGTTCGCTGTAGCATAGGGGGTAGGAGCGGTAATACGCTTCTATCGGACCCGCACGCGAACCTTCATCTTGGGGGGCTGAAATCTCAAGTGCGGCTCCTTCGTCGGTCGACTAGGACGCATCCCACACACCACGCGCACACCACTTTTACGAACATAAAAATAAAACATACACATACACACGCACATTAAACAACGCGACAACACTCCTAGTCCCTTCAGTGGTCATCCCATAACTCTCCGACGCGGAAATCGGATAGGCGCCGCACGCGAGACTTAGTATAAAACCGCGCGGACACGGGGTTAACTCATATCGACTTGCAATGCAAGCATACGCAGACAGTTTCAACGATGGCATACTCTGTAGTACCCATACTCACGCGGTCCTCGCTAATCGCGAGGATCACATTCGACACTCAAGTGTCGGTTGACACGCGCCGCGAGGGTTAATCTCTCGATGCTGGACAACCGCCATGCGCGGTTAAGGATCACACACCCTCTTCTGCACCCTATGCAGAGCGGGTGGTAAACAGGTCTATACCTGTGGTGGCAGTCGCTTCTTACTGCCCTGGAGGTAAGTCCTACTCCAAGCCTGGGCGAAAATCAAGGGGTTTGACTTTGACGGCTGCCACGGACTATAACGTCCAACCATACAACTCTAAAAAGCAAGGGTAAAAACGGAATCTCCCTTCTCTCTCAAGGCAAAATCTGGATAACCCTTATCCACAAATACAGAAGGTCTCTCAAATACTCAGGGTACTCGTAAATATATGAGGGTTAATTGTGTAGGACGATCACTTCTCACAGTCACAGTGGGGCTCCTCTCAACCATATATGTATGTAATCGCAGGCAATCACATTCAGATTTCGAACCACAAACGCACCTGCAATCACATCAAAGATTCAATCAAAAGTCCACGCATTACACGGGGTCAACTTCAACCATTCCTTGCACTCATACCCCTCGCTTTAGCCATACAAGCCTCACTCGTGCAACTCTTAAATGAATACTCAGTACTTTTGTTGGATGGCCATTCAATAAAGTCCGGGTGAAAACACAACAAAATAGTTCAATCACAAGGTTAAAGCCTTTAGGTTGAGTGGCAGGGGTCAATTGGAGTTGAATCATAAACCGATGAATCGGCAACCGACATGCTATCAGTGATAGCAGAAGATGATCCTCAAGAGATCAAGCTGAATTTAGTCATGAACTTGAATCAAACGATCAAAAGGATCTGTAACGCACGACAGGCCAATCCCCAATCTAAGATCATAAGTGTATGGAGAGTATGACTCCATAACACATCCTCACTCAAAATCTCCCTATAAGCTAAGCCTAAGCCTACCTCTAAGCAAGTACCTAAGCAAAGGTAGACCAACTACAGAATCTCCACTATTCAAGTTATTCCTGGTGGGTCGCCAAAATCGCCACCTGTCAAAATATAATCTATCTCCTTTAAACTAAGAAAATTTCAGCAGCGCTTCCCGTAGGAAAAATACCTTTCCAGAATTTATATAAGTTCATATATGAAAGCAGAAATAAACTTTAACTCTGGAAAGTCAAAATTTATCAACTCCCTGAATTGGTAGAAAATTGGGCAGCATCCTCTTTAGAAAGGGAGAATTCTCAGATCTATACTAAGTCAGATATGAGCTTAGAAGACAACTTGAGTTCAACTTTAGACAAGATTTAAGTAACTCCTTAGTTTTGCAGAAATTTCGGCAGCACTCCCTCTAGAAAAGTATTATCCCGAAATTTATACACGGCTAAGTTCAGAATTTGAGAATAACTTTGACTTCTCAAAGTCCAATTCGTCTAACTCCCTGAATTAACAAAAATTTGGGCAGCACTCTCTTTAGAAAATGAAACTTTCCTGATTTTTACTGGGTCAGATATCAAAAAAAGACAAGTTGAACTTTAACAAGTCAACAATTGACTAACTCCTTGGATTTGTAGAAATTTCGGCAGCGCTTCCCGTAGAAAAAGTACCTTGCCAAGATTTATACAAAGCCAAGTACAAAAAATTATCCCAGAAAATGCGAGAATTGATCTAAGGAAAAAACGCTTAGCTCAGAAAATGCAGGAATTGACACTAACTCCTATGGCTCTGGCACGTGGCGAGCGACTAAAGCAACTACCTATTAAACTGAAACTGAGACCAAGTAGTAACCTCACTCGGCCGCATGCAAGCCAAACCACAAAGGTAAGTACTCTCATCATCCCAAGTTTATCCCTGCAACAAATAGTTCATGATCCTTTAGTACTCTTAACCCCGTATACCCTGCTTACATAAGGCACAAGGTCAGGTCACCCAAACTTATGGAATGAACCTTACTTACCCAGGCATAAAGTCAGGACACCCAAACTTATGGAATGACCCTAACTTTCCAGTGGATATACACGATTAGAGGGCACAACTATTTTTCTCCTCTTTGGGCACATGACTAGACCACTCTAGTCGCCCTGGACTATTTAAGATATCTCAGTTATATATACATGTCTTCCCCTTTGTCTTCTAAGGCTGCATACGACTAAACTAACTTAAGTTCAGCCTGCCCCAACTTACCACTAATTTTATTCTTAGTTATACTCTCTTCAAGTTGTGATAGGCTATAGTCAGACCACCTAAACTTATAGAACAGTCTGATTAGCTCATTCTTAAATAGAATAATAGTAAAGTATAGCCTAGTTATAATCATTGGGTTCCAGCATATGCGAGGCTTCGAGCCAGAACCCCTGAACTTACAGAAGGGTCTAACTCTCTGCCAACTCCATTTCTCTTTGAATCATCATGTGCGTGGCATTGAGCCAGACCCCCTGAACTTACAGAAGGGTCTGCCCTTTGCCAAGACTACTTCTTCATAATAAAAGCAAGAAGAGACTGAGTCACCTGAACTTACAGAAGCTCGGTCTCCTCGTTCAAAAACCAAAAAAATAGATAGAACCCCAATAAAAACAAGGCAGCCCAAGGCACCAAAATTTATTGAATGCCCTGAGTCCCTGAAAATCGAACACAATCAAACCCTCGCAAGTCAGAGCAGTCAGGCCACCTAAACTTATAGAGCGGCCCAACCCTCCATTCAAACCACAACATCGGGTCTCCCCAAACTTATAAAGACATCCCAGCCTCCAAAGCAATCAGGCCCCCTAAACTTATAGAAGGGTCTGACGCTCCAATCAAAACCAAAAGAAACAAAGCACTGGGTCTCCCCAAACTTATGGGGACTTCCCAGCGTTGATGGCCCATTCAACCCTCAACCACACAAACCCCAATCCTGCCTTTCCCCTGATGCAGTTCTTTTCAACAGTCTGAATTCACACAGTCAATAAAGTTGAAACTGAAACTTGAACAGACATTCTTTTACTTAGTCTTATTTAGTGTCCTGAAATTCAAACCAAAAATAGAGTAGGGCTGCACATCATATATTCAGTCATCGATGCAATGGGAGAACAGGTAGGGGTTATAGTTTGGTGTATAGGGGGGGGAAATGCAAAGGTTACCTGTCAATTCCCTGCCTCCAGAGCCTTGCCTAGGCTCTGGCAGAGCTCCCGCAATCGATGGGTGGACACCCCACAGAGTCTTGATGCGGTCCTACGGGTTGCAATCGTGAAAACGAAATGCAATTGCATTTTGAGGCATATGCGAATACAGCATAACCCACGCGACCCTACCGTCGTCTCGCGTCCTAAAACGGGATGCGATAGCAAAGGGACCAAGAACAATAAATAAAAGGAAAAAATTAAAATTACCGTCGAGGAGCCGCGGGGCTGCTAGCACCACGCCAATCCTGCAGATTGGGCCCGCCACCGCACCCATAAGCAAAACCGAGGGGGATAGCCCCACAGGGCCCTCAACCCCTCATGCTTTCGCTCCACGCTACTCCGTTGCCGCCGCGCCGACGCCCTCTAGCCTCGATCCCCGAACCTCCATAGTAACAGTCTGTTGTCGTTACCTATAGGGCTATGCCCAAACCTGAGACCATCGTCCGCAGAGTACCATACAAGGCAGTGCGACGCAGCGCTTTGGGCGAACAAACCGGCTGCGCGCCTCCCAGTGTCCGCACCGGCTTGCTTATATCGTGCCATAATTGCCCCGCGCACCATACTACGACACCCCGCTCACCGCACGAAGTCGGGCCGCCGTTGCCGATGCCGTCGTCGGGGTCGTTTTCCGCATGCGCGCTCGACTCGGTCAATATAGCCATCAAAAGAAAATATCCCCCTAGATCCTAGTTTAATCAGGAGTTACAAAAAATAAAACTTAAAGATAAAAATAAAAATAACCAGATCGTAATCAACATCAGGGGATGAATCACGCGCGCCTTAAACCTGCGCGCCCACGCACTCTTTACTCTAGTCAACCATCCAGTCAACATAAATCACAGACGCCGCCGCGCCTAGCACGGTATACTTAGACTTTAAACCAAACTATTTTCTGTCGCTTGCAAAAACCAGAGCGGATACCCTTGTAAGGGTATTCGCACCGACAACGGTGCCTTCGAGCAGCCTTTTGAACAGCAAACAGGGTGCCTGCGAACCTCTGCAGTTGTTCAGGGGCCTTCGCGCGGCAGCAGGCGGACACAAAGGTGTCGTCACCTTCGAGAAGGTGAGGTTTATTCACCTGCCACTTTTCAGCCCCTCAAGGCATCGGTCCTACTGCACGCCTGTCCTGTACACAGGACTTGTCGAACAACCCTTCATCCCCCCCGCACTTATACACCCCTGAAGGCCCTCCCTCCTTTCCTCAAGGCCCTCCATCCGTCCCTCACTTTTACGCACTACTACTCACTTTTACGTCCCTCAGTGCAAGGCCATCGCTCCCTCCTTAAAGGCCTTTTTTTAGTTCGGAAAGTTTTTTTTTTGGGGGGGAAAGGTCTTTTGTTTTTTTAAAAAGCCATTGTTTTTTTTATGTTGGTGTTCGGCAGTTCCTTTTTTTTTGGAAAAAGGCGGGGTGACCGTTTGATTCCATGGCATTACGAAGCTTTCGTCGTTCCACATCAGCGTTCTTTTCCATTCGTCGGAAGAAAATGTCTTGTTCTCGAAGGGGTGCTGTGTATCTACCTATCGTCGTTCCACGTCCATGTTTTCGTTCCCTTCGTGCCAAGGGGAACCGTGCAATGGTGTGGGGCAGTGTCCCAAAGGCGTTGCGCAACACCTAATGGCATGTGCACGGCGTTTCGGGACGGCGAACGGCGGGCGATGCCATGACATGGTTCATAGCCGCTGGAACGGCGGACCATGCCATGGCATGGTCTAGCGGCTCTGGGACTCCGGACCATGCCATGGTAAAGCCCGTCGCCTCCACTACGTGAGACCATAGCGTGCCATGCTCCACTGGCTCCGGGACTCCGGACCATACCGTCGTATGGTCCGGCGCCTCCACGACACCAGACCATAGCATGGCATGGTCCGGCGGCTTCGGGACTCCGGAGCATGCTGTCGTATGGTCCGGCGTCTCCACGACGCCAGACCATAGCATGGCATGGTCCGGCGGCTCCAGGATGTCGGACCATGCCATTCTATGGTCTGGCGCCTCCGCGACGCCAGACCATAGCATGGCATGGTCCGGCGGCTCCAGGACGCCGGACCATGCCACGCTATGGTCTGCCGTCTCCGCAACGCTGGGCCATGCCATGGCATGATGGCAAGGTCCAACGGCTCCGGGAGACAGGACTCGACATGGCATGCCATGGTGTGGTGGCAAGGTCCACACGATCCCATGACATGATGGAACATGGCGATGCCATGGCATGGCATGATGGCATGATGCCCCTTGCCATCATGCCATCACGCCATGGCATGATGGCAAGATCCAGACAATGCCATGTCATGGCATTATGAACACGGCGCCGGGATACTGGACCCGACATGGCATGAGGAGGCATGATGGCAAGGTCCAGACAATGCCATGCCATAATGGAACATAGTCATACCATGCCATGGCAGGATGGCATGATGCCCCTTGCCGCCATACCATCGTGCCATGGCATGATGAACACGGCTCACGAAGACTGGACCTTGCCATCATTGCATGGCATGGTGGCAAGGTCCAGACAATGTCATGCCGTGGCATGATGAACACGGCTCAAGGAGACTGGACCTTGCCATCATGCAATGGCATGCCATGCCATGATGGAACATAGCCATGCCATGCCATGGTATGATGGCAAGGTCCATACGATGCCATGCCATGATGGAACATGGTAATGCCATGCCATGGCAGGATGGCATGATGCCCTTTGCCATCATGCCATCGTGCCATGGCATGATCGCAAGGTACAGACGATGCCATGCCGCTCAGGATGCCTTATGCTAGGGAAGATCCCAGTGTGGCCTTGCCTATTAAAAGGGAAGAAGGACTCAAGGTATCCTTGTCGAGGAGAGTCAAGGAAGAAGAGTGTATCTCTTCCTGGTGGGGCGCTCTGATAGGCAGGGGTATCTTCATCTGGATCGAGTCTGGTTTTGATGATGATGAAGAATGTGCGATTGTGAGGGTGACGTTGTACGCGTTGCCATCATTCTGGGTCTTACATGGGATAGAGTTGGCACTTGGGCATGAAAGCGTACTCGCGGGACCGTTGAGAATAGTTGAGGCAGCCGTCGCAAAATGGGCAAGAGGCAGGGTCCAGGAAAGGGGAGAGCAGGTGGTGATCGAGGTAGAGGTCAAACACGCGAAAGAGTTTGCACTTCCCTCAGCCCCATTACGAGTTACCCTGCCAGAGGTCTTCGTAGAAGAAAGATTTAGGGGACAGGCAAGAGTGGAAGCCGCTGTAGAAGCCACTGTGAAGGCACGCGAATGGGGTTATATGTGATACACGTGTGAATTGATATATGGCCTGTATCTGGATCAGAGGCTTTTGCCCGGTAGCCAAGGACTCTGGGACGTGGCCAAGGTGGTTGATGCGTATGCAAGCTCCCATGATCCCGATGGGGAGGCTGTAGACTGGAATGAGGTCCGTGTAGCAGTTGGCCGGTAGAGGGTGCCCTTGTATCCTGTCGGAGTATGTCACTTATGGACTTGAACATGTGAGTGGATATGAGAGTTAGGATGGCAGGCCAATCAGTTGTGTAAACTGAACCCCTATGTGTTAGTTGGCAAGATGTGTCAGATGAGTTGCGAGGCATGTATAGATGCATTCTTGTGCGTGAGGTGTATATAACGGATCCTGAGAGGCTCCAAGTTAGCCCGGACAGGTTTTTTCCTTAGACCAGGTGTCTAAGACCATGGGTAGGTCGGTTAGGACGTGAGGGGGAGCCTCGTCTATGATACGAGTACAGGGATCAGTAACATTGGTAGCCTCGTTTGCTGTCTGCCTAAGATTGGCTTCGAGGGCTCTCCCTATGTGGGAGGTATATTGTTTATAGAACCCTCTACCTAACGTTAGGGCCATATTGTATAAATGGGAAGAGGGTTGGTGGGGGACGGGTAGTAATCAATTTTTACTAGTCCTGTTGTTTTAAGCTGCCTTGCACCCCAACCTGATGGTCGACTGCTTGTCATGCGTGTCAGGCCGGTACCAGCATCATGGCTGAAGAGAGCGGTTTCGCCAAAATCCTATCCTGGAGGAGTACGTGCCTCAGTAAAGTGTTGTTGTGCGAGTCAGTGAGTGACTCAATGCCCCCAGAACTCTGCGCCCTGCTGTTTCAGGGAAGAAATTTGTTTGCCTTACTACGCGGCTATCATGACTTCAGTCTCATGAAGAGGTGGGACGAAAAGGCGATGTGGAGCATGTTGCCACTGTTTGTCTGCGAAGAGCTGAGTGAGGAGGTGGATGCCCTTATGCTAAAGTCGCATACCTGGGATGAGGTGGAAAGTTCTCTAAAGTTGAGATTTCCGGAGGGTGGAGCGGAAGGCCAGCTTGGTGGAAGCCTTGAGCAACCAGTTGGGGTTGCGTCAACACAAGAAAAGTTGAGCGGTATACAGAGGCAAGTGGGGATGTTGGAAGAGAGGTTAACGAGATTAGAAGAAGCCAGGCGTGGCAAGAGGAAGGCCTCTGAAGAAACATCGAGTGGGCCGGCTAGGCAAGATAAAGCAGAAACAGGAGGGGATCATGAGGAATTACTCCTCCACAAAGGAACCGCGAAGGGGCGAGCCTGCGACACGGAACGAGGCGAAGGCGAGGGGTTCAATGAGGTAAAAGAGGAGCTGGGATCTAGTATGACCTTGCCTGGCATTGCGCCTGATCCGAAGAGGGGGCTCATCAACGCGGAAACATTTTGAGCTGCGAGTCGGAAGGGGCGAAGGAGTGAGTGGTGGCCAAAGCACTGGGCAAAGGTGGTAAGTGGTTGTTGGGGAAAGACTGGTCGTACCCCTCAAGGAACTAAAGAAAAGGGTGTGACGGGAGGAAAAGGGAAGCCTGAACCTCCCAAGTTAACAAAGGCTTAGCGGAAGGCAAGGAATTGGGCCCAGGGAGGCCAAGGTACCGAAAAGGGGCAGGGCATGCGGCAGGGAGGGCCCACCCCGCAAGAATTGAGAGGCAAGCCAGCACAGGCGGGGCCTCCACCGATTGAGCGGGCGTTATACGGGCTGTGGACATCATATGGTCAAGTGGGACCAAGGCCTATATATAATTCATATCTGCCCTGGATGCAAGGCTTTTGTTTGGGCCCACAAATAAGTATGATGCCGCCTAGGCCTCCCGCAGTCCAGATCCGGCCGGCTCTGCCTATGGGACTGTTGCAGCCACCGACACAGCGAATGCGACAAGGCGACATGGCCGGTGCAGAAAGCCAGAGGCGGGAAGCTGGAAGAGGCCGCGGGGATGGAGGGCGCGACAAGAGAGGGCAAGGTAGAGGCAGAGGAGGCACTAGAGGGTGCGATGGACGCCAGCGGAACCATAAGGGGGATGTGGGGAAGAAAAAGGCATGACAAGCAGCAGTTGAACGGTAGTCGGGTAGGAAAGGCGACCAAGGGAATGCAAAAGGGAGAATAGGGTGGCTGGAAGATGTACAGAGGTGATGAAAGGAGGTGGGGTTAGAGAGAATATAGTAGTGCGAGGGAAGTCTAACTCGTGAGCCAAGGAGCAATCAGTCAAGGGATAGTCCTGGACCGCTTTGGGTTGGTTTACTATAATAAATTGGATCTTATATATGTGAATGTGGGAGTAGGTTAGTGCGGTGGTTGATTGTGTGGTCCCAGGCCTCATATTTTAGCCGACAAGGATCTGACTGTATACTAAATAAGTTGGGAAAGGTGTATACACTGGGGGTTGTGAGTGTATATGGGGTCCTAGAGAGACCTTAAGGTAGATGGGGTAAGTATCTTTCAGGTTCTTATGACTGCTTAAGGGTAGAATTGGCTATAGCGCGATCAAAATGTGAGAGTGGGCCATGAGTGTAAGTAGTATGTTGTGCTAAGAGACCGTGTGAGGATGCGATCTAGGTTGAGGAGCACTGATTTAGCTTGATCATGGTAGTTGGCTCTCTTAGGCAAGTACTTTAAGGATATCACCCAAAAGGTTCAAAGTAAAATGATTGTGCTTGGGGGTTGAACTCGCTCTTGGCCGCACTACCCTAAATTATAAAGGTATATGTACCCATGCGCTTGTGAATAGGGTATGCATGGAGGTTTGGTAGGATTTGAGTTTGGATCCTAGTGGCTTTAGGACCTCGAGGGTGCGGCGACGAGATATGAGGAAAGAGTATAAGCGGCGCTTTGACTCGAGGCTGTTGTGAACTTACAACCCATCGGGGCATGATAAGTCTTGGGTCATTCGAAATTTAGGTATGTCTTGAGTTATACATATCTTTTTTTTACAGGTGAGGGGTGCAATTACTCCCTATGTGGACCTGCTTTAGTTTAAAGGCTTTCGCAGGAAGGGAGGACATCCTTTGTGTGATATTGGTGTCGATTTAAGTCGAGAGTATTCGACTTTAAAAGTATACGAGTAACTCAAGACTATATTTGTTCGCCGAAGTTGGGATGTTATACCCCTGAGGGTGTCTGAGTTGGGACGTTGTCTGAGACTATTTCTTTGTATATGATGATCACAATCGCACTCACAAGTGTGGATTTTATCGTGATGAATGGTGATTTTGTGTGGAAAAAATATATAAGAGGCGCCTTGTGTGC
>BFEA01000195.1:1302294-1321299 GCA_003427395.1 Chara braunii | reverse complement strand
AGAGAGAGAGAGAGAGAGAGAGAGAGAGAGAGAGAACGAGAGAGAGAGAGAGGGGGCACTTACCTAGAGAGAGAGCAAGTGGTGCGGGAAGAACCGATAGTCAAGCTACGAAGCCATGTTGTGTACCGATAGCAGGTGATGACGCATTTAACCGACTTTTGGTGGTAGATTCATTCTAAAGTTGCTCACCCACGCAGTCGAAGAGGCCGAAAACAGGTGTAGGATGAAAGACTTACCTGTTATTGAAGGTGTTGCCCACCCTGTCAGTCTAAGGAGTAAGGAGCAGGTCGTAAGCCTGCAGGCTCACCTGTGGTTAGGCCAGGGCGCTGCCCACCGTGCCAGTGAAGCAGCGAAGAAGGGGGTGACTGACCGTACGCCTGCCTGGTCGAAGCCATGCCCATATTGCCAAACCACAGAAGCCGGAGAGGTCAAGCTGCGTATTAGACTGCATGGAAGGGTGGTATAGGAAAGTTGTAGCACGCTAAGCTCACGTGGCAAAGAGCCTGCGTACTCAACGTTTGCATATTTGTTGATCTCGGCCTGTGAGGCGGACACTGTAGTTGGTGCGGGGGTTGCGGACTGTGTGTTCGGTGTGTGTAGGTGAGCAGTTGGCAAAAGGCAAAGCTGCGGCACACTGTTGGTGTTGTGCCTGTGCAAAAGCTGCTGCCGTCAACTGTGCATGGCTGCTGTTGTTTTTGGTGGCGCGAGGCTGCTAATTGATGACTAACCATGCGTGGACTACTGCTGTGGGCAGTTGTTAGTGGTGCAAAGACTACGACTACGACTGCGTACTGCACGCAAACTGCTATTGCTGCCCGTTGTGGATTGCTGTATACTACTGGGCGCTGTTGCGGGCTATTGCCAATTGCTACAGGCTGCTATGTAGTGCGGCTGGGTTTGAGAAGGGGGGCTACTACTGCGAATTAAGGGTTCGACAGGAGGATTGAGTTCGACAGTTTGGCTCCGGTTTGACCAAGCTGCCTCTTTGGCTACCATTGTGGGGCCCTCAGGCGTAACAAGATTACAAGACCCTCTCTCGCGAGTCTGAGCGCAACTCTTTTGGATCTGAGAGACTTAAGTCATTCTTATTCTGCCCTTCTTACTCTAAGTCTAGTCTACTGGTTCTGAGAGGAAGGCGGCAGGTGGGGTTGCAACCCGTAAGACCGCAGCAAGACTCAGTGGGGAGTCCACCCACCGATTGCGGGAGCTCTGCCAGAACTCAGGAAGAGTTCTGGAGGCAGGGAACTGTACGGTAACCATTACTTCCCCTCTATAAACCCAAATATAACCCTTATCTGTACATCTTTCTATGGTTGGTTGAGTGTATTGCATGTACCCCTACTCTGACTTTAGTTTGACTTTCAGGATACAAGTCAGACTAGGTAAAGGAATGCGTGTGCAATGGCAGTTTCAGTTTCTTGATTGTCTGAAGGCAGATCATAATAAGGGGGTTGCATCTGGGGTAAGTTTGGGAGAAAGGTGGTTTTGCTTGAGATTGGAAGCGTCTTATAGGGTCAGGCATGGTTCCATAAGTTTGGATGGCCTGACTGCTGTGTTTATTCTGTTTTCTGAAATGGCCAAACCTTGTTTCTAAGATGAATGGCTTGGCCGTTGTGTTTACTTAATTTCGTCTGGCTTTGTTTCTAAGATAAATGGCCTGGCTATTTGTTTTGTGGGGTTTTGATTGTGCAAACTTAGGACCAGACATTGTTCCATAAGATTGGATGGTCTGGTCGCTGTTTATTTCTTGGTGTTTTTTTAACAGTCTCTGGGTCTAACTCTGAGTACCTTGCCTTTTTGGTGCTGAGAAGAAGGGGTTGGGCTTTGTTTCTAAGATGAATGACTTAACTCTTTTGGTTGTTTTATTCTGAGGGAGTAATTCTTGCTGAGGACAAAGCATGTTCCATAAGATTGGGTGGTTTTGGACTCATGCCGCACACAGATGGGTCAGAGAAAAATGAACCTGGCAGAGGACCCGACATGTTCCATAAGATTAGATGGTCTGGCCCAATGCCTCGCACATGCTGGAACCCAAAGGTTATAATTTGGCTATATCTTATTATTATTTTGTTTAAGAACAGGCTGGTCAGACAGGGTCTCATAAGATTGGGTGGTCTGACCATAGCTTATCATAAATTTGAAGAGAGTATAATTAAGAATATAATTGAGGGTAACTTTGGGCAGACTGAGCTTTGTTTCTAAGATGAATGGCTTAGTCTTACGCTCAACTTTTGAACACTAAGTTCAGAGAGGTATATATAACTTGGGTATTAAACAGTTAAGGGCGACTAAGCATTTTTTCTAAGATGAATGACTTAGTCATATGCCAAAGGAAGAGAAAAGTAGTTGTGCATCCTGTTCGTGTATACTTGATGGTTGGGTCAGGCATGTTCCATAAGATTGGATGGTCTGACTTTACGCCTTATGTAAGCAGGGTATAAAGGGGTAAATCATTGAAAGACTATGAACTGTTATCTGTTAAATTGACCTTGGGCTGGCGAGAGTACTTATCTTTGTGGTTTGGCCTGCATGTGACTGAGTGAGGTTACTACTTGGTCTGAGTTTCAGTTTGACAGGAAGTTGCTTTAGAGGCTCGCCATGTGCTAGAGCGATAGGAGTTAGTCTCAATTCCTGCATTTTCTGAGCTAAGTTTTTTTTTACTTAGATAAATTATCGCATTTTCTAAGATCTTTTGTTATACTTGGCTTTGTATAAATTTTGGTAAGCTACTTTCTCTACGGGAAGTGCTGCCGAAAATTCTACAAATCGAGGGAGTTAGTACGAGCACACTACTTTACAAATGCAAAAATAAAACACACACACACACACACACACACACACACACACACACACACACACACACACACACACACACACACACACACACACACGTACACATCGAACGACACGACAACACTCTTAGTCCCTTCAGTAGCCATCCCATAACTTTCCGATGCGAGAATCGGATAGGCGTTGTGCGAGAGGCTTAGTATAAAACCGCACGAACGCAGGGCTAACTCATATCGACTCGCAATGCAAGCGTAAGCAAGTGGTCGCAATGATGGCGTACTATGTAGTACCCATACTCATGCGGTCCTCGTTAACCTCGAGGGTCACATTCGATACTCAAGTGTCGACTGACACGCGCTTTGAGGGTTAATCTCTCGACGCTGGACAACCGTCATGTGTGGTTGAAGACCACACACCCTCTTCTGCACTCTGTGCAGAGTGGGTGGTACACAGGTCCATACCTGTGGTGGCAGTCGTTTCTTACTGCCTTGGAGATGAGCCCTACTCGAGGCCTGGAAAGAAGTTAAGGGGTTTGACTTTGACGGTTGTCACGGACTACAACGTCCAACCATAGAAATCTAAAAAGCAAAGAATAACAGAGGGTCTTCCTTCTCTCTGAACCCATAATCTGGCTAACCCTTGCGCACCATCGCAGTAAGCCGCGCGCATACCCAAGGCGCATATAAATATATACATAAGATTTATTTATATAGGATGATCACTTCTCACAGTCACAGTGGGACTCCTCTCAGCCATATGTATATGTAATCGCAGGCAGTCACATCGAGATTCTGAACCGCAACCACACCTGCAATCACATCAAAGATTTAACAAAAGTCCACGTACTACACGGGGTCAACTTCAACCATTCTCTATGCTCATAGCCCTTGCTTTAGCCATACAAACCTCACTCATGTGCAACTCCCCAAAATAAATACTCAGTACTTTTGTTAAATGACAATTCAATAAAGTCCAGGTGAAAACATAATAAAACAGTTCAAACCACAGGGCTAAAGCCTTTAGGTTGAGTGACAAGAGTGGATTGGAGTTGAATCGCAAACCAACGAATCGGCAACCGACCTATTATCAGTGATAATAGAAGGTGATCCTCGTAGGATCCAACTGAATTTAGCCCAAATCCTGAACCAATCGATCAAGAAGACTTGTACCACAAGACATACCAATCCCCAAGCTAAAATCATAAGTGCATGAAGAATATAACTCCATAACACATTCTCACCCAAGATCCTTCTAATTAACTAAGGTTGAATATACCGCTAAGCAGTGCCCAAAGCAAAGCTAGACCTTGGCATAATCTCTTCTATATAGGGTGGATCGCCAGAATCGTCACCTGTCAAAATATAATCTATCTCCCTTAAATTAAGAACATTTCGGCAGCGCTTCCTTTAGGAAAAATGTATTTTAAGTTTTATTATCAGCCCAAATATGAAACCAAAAATAGTCTTTGAGAAACATTTATGCATGGCGTATTACCCGACCGGTTTCGCCTAGCCGCCCACTAGGCTCATCAGGGATCTATGACAAGTAGGTTGATGGACACTAAAAAACTTATATACTACGGAACATAGGTTCATCAGTTGTCCAAATACTAACTGCTAGACCTTCAACACTGTCGTGCCCAACAGAAAAACCAGGTACTAGGCTCATCAGGGGTTTATGACAAGTCGGTTGATGGACACTAAGAAACGGAGCAGAGGTTCATTAGTTGTCCTAGTACTAACACGTCGACCTTCAACACAGCCGCGCCGAACAAAAAAGTCAGACAAATTTCCTCAAAACCGACTAATACTACCACAAGTCACTAGTTCGAATCAGGTCACACTCAATGATAACACCAGACTGAGTAATATACTCACTAACTTAACAACCCAAAACACGATTCAACAAACCACAGTTCGAGGTTACCTCTTCTCACCACAATTTGCATATATTCGTCAAAATTCATACCGCAACTATCAACCGCTAAATTCGACGTTTGAAACCCATGAGATCATGATGCCATAGCCCATAACCGGTAGGCCTTCTCCACAACCTTGCCCAACAGAAGAACCAAGTTCAATTTCTTACCACCAACTATAAGTACAAAACGTCCACAAGTCACCTGTTCGAACGAGGCCACGTTCAAATGATAACACCCGTAATACACTCACTAACTAACAACCTGCATCACCATTCAAAAGACCATGTCTCGAGCCCGTCTCTTCCCACACAAAATGTCGTACGACACGTCCATCCTCCAAGATCCATTATGTGACTATCTCTTCACCAAATCTAACGTACGAAAGCACGGTAGCAAAAAAAAAAAACCAACAATATTCGTCAAAGAATGGGCTCCAGTTGCACTACTTATGATCCGTAAAAATTTTGAATGCATCTGCTCTGATCCCCTGTCCAGATGTATCAAGAATGAGGAGTGGCGCAATTAAGCTATAAAATTTGGAGCAGTTTAATGATTTAAACTTTGCGCCACACCGTCACTATGTTTCATCGGCGCCTCGCCATCAATATGATTTAAACTTTGCGCCGCTACCTTTCCTATGTGATGACCGCTGACATCTAGTAGCTTACTCCTGAAAAATAACCGCCATGTCGTCAATACGTTTCATCGGCAAAAAAAAAGAAAAAGAGAAGGCTAAGGGCGTCGTTAGACATGCCTTGGGGACGTGAAATCCACAAGGACGCGCTCATTCCACCTGTCCTTCAGGACGAAATTGAAAACGAAATGTGAAAAAATTTCCTTATGGCATCCTTGTGGCCTCAGCCAAAATCTCCTTATCCCCATGGGACCCCGTGAGGTCCCTTGGAGCTCAAGGAACAGTGATTCACGGAGTGGTGAAGACATGCCTCGACGGAGAGTTCGGTTCTTGGGTGGTTCAGATGTGGTCAAACGGCGTTAGTACGGACATCCCCGCCCTCCATCGTCTGCGTAGTCCCCCAACGGCCCCCAATGGCTACTGTTGGCGGTCGGCCTCCATTGGGTGGCATCGTTGTTTTCGGACGGCATCATGCTGTCTCCCGTGCTCGAGGAACGTCCGCAACGGTAGGGAAAATATTTTTTTTCGACGGCAGCTTCAGTCCGTCCACAGAAGAGTTTTATGCACAAGCTTCATATTCCCTCGCTGCATGTCCAACAAGACTCATACCCTCTCCGCCATCACGTGCTAGATGTTTGGCAACAGACATGACATTGTTGCCCTCTACACGGTGCAGTTCATGGCCGACCAGCACAGAAGGTTCCCTCTGATGCTCCATGTCGTTGTGCTGCCTTTGGTAGTCCCTCGGTTGCTCCTCGGCACTGTGATGCTTCTCGTTGAAATAGTCATCCGTAGCGTCAGCGCATTGTCGAAGGCCTTCCCACATCGCCCCCGTCCTGTGTTTGATCCACCACCTCGGTATCGCCCGTGAATTGACGCCACAACCCAACGTGTAACATAACTCAATGACAGCCTCCGAAGTTGCCACGTAGTTGGGGTTGTCATCCGCAGCTTGCATCAGCGTCCTTCTTCTATGTGCGCGCAACTTCTCCTTCATTTGTCCAAGCGCCCTCTACTGCTGACACCGAAGAACAATGGTTGACATTGCTGCTGCCACGGCTGCCCGCTCAAGCGGTGTCAACACCACACGTCTGCCCTCTCCGACACCCTCCATCGCCAGCACCTCCACAAGGATGACGTCTCTCCACTGCCGTCTCGATCCTCGCACCCCAGAGACATAACCCGCTCACCCCTCGAGGAGAGGTCTGAGAAGTTGTCGCCTTTCCGTGGATGTCGTCCCCCTAGCGGAACTGCGTGTAACAACACAGACGACACAGAGGAGAAGCTCGATGGCGATGGACGCACCCAACGCACACACTTACACTGACCAGGAGGGGCGCACGAGACTATGACGAACTATTTTCTATAGTCGCGTGACTTTCAGCGCGAAGCCGCTTGGGGAGATACGACGGGTCGGACGGATGAGCTGCGAAGAAGACGGGCTGGTCAGACAAATTGCAGGGATGCCCTGGTTTCGTTTTGTTTTCTGCTCGAAGTTGTCGGATCAATGTCTGGAACATCTCGTGCTAACGATTGTGTAGTCGCGCCTTAGCGAGCGTGGGAAATAACTGTACCATAACTTCTTTTTTGTAATGCTGTGAGCATTGGGAATTTCGGCACGACTTCCGCGCGGGAATGTCGTTTTTGATTTTCAACTGATGCCGAGCCCCCACGGGCTTGCGAAATTGTTTTTATTTTGCCTATTCGGAATTTTCTTTTGCAATTACGACTTAAGCTAGGAATTTAGGCACCTTCTGAATTTTGTTGAGCGGCGCTTCCTGCTTACACATGCCTTGTCACGACAAGATCTGGGTTCTGACATGTGTAGCATCGTGTTCGGGTTCGGTGATCGAACCCGAACGTTCGGGACCGAATGCGAACGAGCGCTAAAAGTCTCCGAACACAAACAAAAAATATTTAAAAAAAAAAAAAAAGTTTTCCAAAAACTTTGAAAAAAAGATATATTATGTAAAATAATAATACAAACAAGTTTTGCCTTGGAGGTATGGTCAAATTCGTAACGAAACTCGAGTTAAAAATCAAAAGCCAATTTTTTTTATTAATTTTGTTTTAATATGTTCGGTCGAACACGTTCGTGTGGCTTTCGGTCGAACACCCAAACATGTTCGGACGTTCGGAAAAGCTCCGAACATGTTCGGTGTGCTACATAGGTTCTGACTTCTTTTTGCTCCTTAATCTTGCGCGTAACTGTAAAGTTTTGGCGGGTGTGATTGCAACTGTAATCTTCTTGTTCTTGATGTCCTTCGTGTTGTTCCCTCTTTCCGCCTTGTGTTCGCCCGTGCATGCACACCTTCTTCCCCGACCTGATTGGTTCCTACGATTGCATGCCCGAATCGATGCGAGGAGAGTGGTTATGTCCTCCGTGCCGCGGCCTAGACATGCATGCGTAAGCACTTCCTTTCTTCTCCTTCTGACCACTTGGGCTTAATCCCGTATCCTTCGCACAAGCATGCACGCTACAAATTTCGCAAGCACGATAAGTTACTCTCTAAGAATTTCGAGGTTAGCGTGATCAGTGAGGGTTGGCTAACGAGCAAGCTTGGAAGGTAAGTGAGTGCGAGAGTTGGGCGATCCGACGAGCTGGTGTCGGGTATGTGGGGTTGACATGAGGGGCCGCGACGGACTGTGGCGCAAACCTAGCTTGCATGCTCGAACCAAGCGGGGTGACAACTTTGTGTTACGTGGCGACGGACTGGCGGTATCAGGGGTGTAGAGCACACACAGAGAGAGAGAGAGAGAGAGAGAGAGAGAGAGAGAGAGAGAGAGAGAGAGAGAGAGAGAGAGAGAGAGAGAGAAGTTGTGAATGGGGAATAAAGAGAGAGCAGGTTTGTATGCGGGATAAGGTCCCATCTTTTGCTGATCTATACAATCTTGGTTTCTGCTATGACCGATTTTGTTGCGTCCTTTTTTATTTTTCCTTGTAAATCGTCTCGGATCTCGTGTGTATGCATGAATGGATGTAAACTCTTTTTGCGTTAGTGATCTTCTCGGATTTTTCACTCTTGTTTTGCGATGCCTGTTTAATTCAAATTTCGTCACTTATCCGTCTGTATGGGCAACACTCTCAAATCTCATGGGAAACACCCGATATGGATGCACGAATGTACTCGACAGTTACCGATCGTTGTCAGATCACCAGGAATATTGAGAGGTGTTGATTGTCCTCACCCTTTTTCTCTCCTTTTATCACATGAATGACATGGATGTGAATGTAATGTTTGGATCTCACCCAACATAGCATGAATAGGATAGTTGCATGCAGGACGAGCGCCGGATCGATCCGCTTTCGCCCACGTGTACGCTCACGTACAACCGCGAGCTCGAGGAAACCGGGTCGCAGCATACACGCGTGTCTGCATGAGTCGACCGCGAACCCTGTACAAAGATGCAGGGGACCGAGCTTGCTAAACGGATATGGCTGCGGGATTTCCCTCTTGGATGTCTGATCGTGAGAGTCTGAGGGACCCGGAATCTCGCGAATACTGGGAAAGTGAACAACTCTGACGGCGGGGGAACTTAAGAAATCCGGAATTCCCTTGTCTGACAGAGAACGACCGATTGTGCGCAAGGGACTTTCAGTGTGCCATAACTAACGATCCCCGGGGGCCCCGACTACCCGGATACTTATAACACGCAATATTTCATATCCCCGGCTTTGTTGTCATTACCACCAATTTCTCTCCCTTTCACCTCCTCCTTCGATATCACGAACTGACGGTGGTGCCGTGGAATTTCATAGCCCGCTATTGGCCCCACAACCCGTGCAAAAAGTGTCAGCGACACCAGGCATATCGAGCCTCGAAAACTGCTTGAGGAACCCGAACCGAAGGCGAACGGCACCGACAACTGGTCGAACCGCATGACCAACCGCAAAGGCGAAACCAGAGGAGAGGGTGATTTCCTTTTTCGGGTTTTAAAGCTGATGAAAATTGAGTTCGTTGGCAAGGGCAATGTTGTTGGGATTTTGTTCGAGAACGCAAGAGTGTTTAGATCTATCGGTGCTGTGATTGTGGAAGAGTACCCCGGGATCTTAGTCTGGGATGCACTGCGCATACCATCTGCCTTATGCTGCACGACATCTGCGGCTTTCCTTCTGTACACAAACCATGAGAGGTGGCCTACCTTCCTTCTTATAAAAATTAAAGCGCCAAGTACGACCTGAACATACCCTCTTGCGCTTTTACCCCTGAAACTTGCCATAGGAGATCTCAATTCCGACCTGGGACTCCACCCCCACTTTCCTAAAATCCTTGGCACACCCGCTTTTCGCACTTCCGGGCCCCCATCCTACTCCGAACAGGAAGTCGCGCTGGGCGTGAGGTTTGGGCGTCACAGGACGCCGCCGCTAAGGCCGATTCAGCCCTGCACCGTCTACGCACCGCAAGCCAAACGCCGTCGTCGTCACCACAGCCGTATTAATTTCAAACGTAGAGGTCCCCTTCTTTATTTGATTTTTTGTGGCCTGCCTCATGCTCTTTCCCGCTGGACGTCGCTGGACCACGCCGTCTCCACACGGACAGCTGGACCACGGACACCCCCGCCCGGCCGTGTATTTTCGTATGAAAATGGTCGCCAGCAGGCCACAAGAAAACGTCCTCGAGGGACATCTACAAGGATGTGTGCAAGGACGCAGCAAAATTCCCTTACCAGCCACAAGGAAAATTCTAACGACGACCTAATTCTGCTAACTCTGCCCAACCAATTCAAATAGCTGTCAAATCTGGACAGGGTGGCCTTCCAGGCCTTTTTCATTGTCATTCTAGCAGCCACATCCCTGCTCAAGCCTCCAACGAGGGAACATGTGGGAGCTGCACCCACTAGCAGGTGCCATATCTGCCACATCAGGACCTAGCTTCTTTGATGGCCCAGTCACTGTGCCTCCCCTCCGGTCCGAGCTTCTTCGATGGCCCAGTCACTGTGCCTCCCCTCCGGTCCGCTCCCCCTATCAAACTCGTAAGGAGTGTCTAACGACGACCTAATTCTGCTAACTCTGCCCAACCAATTCAAATAGCTGTCAAATCTGGACAGGGCGGCCTTCCAGGCCTTTTTCGTTGTCATTCTAGCAGCCACATCCGTGCTCAAGCCTCCAACGAGGGAACATGTGGGAGCTGCACCCACTAGCAGGTGCGATACGTGCTACATCAGGACCGAGCTTCTTGGATGGACCAGTCACTGTGCCTCCCCTCCTCCGGTCCCCTCCCCCTATCAACATCAGCAGTCTCTGCTCAATGCCACTCGGGGGGGGCAACGGCATATCTGTAGGTGGCGGGCGCCAAGCTTTCCCAGGAAGGTCCATGAGGCCAATGGGGATTGAACCCAAGACCTCCTGACTGCCACTTGCGTGACTTACCAACTGAGCTAGGCCGCTGGATGAGCAGTTCAATGACGATACCTCAATGACGTCGTCTTAGGCAGGGGAAAAGAAAAAAAGAAAAACAAGAACAATAAGACATTTGGCTCAGAGAGTGAAGATGGCAGGACACTCGTGAAGAGTCGGAGCGAGTACATACTAGTTAGTTGGCGAGAGTGCTGACCAGTGCGGATAGACAGCCGTCGAGAGCGGTAGGGAAGATGGAAGAGTCCACTGTCTGACATTTGATTGCCACTTCGAAGTGATGAATAACCCCGTGAATCTGCGCTATCGGGTTCACGAAGGATTCTAGCCATGGTAATGGTCAGATTCATCCGGAGAATGCCGAGTCTGAGTGCGCGTTACTCCTGTTTTTGAGCTCTCTCCGTTCCTTTCTCTTCTGTCTTCAGCCCTTTCTTATCAATTCCTGGTTTTTCCATCCCCTCTGAGCTCGTGTCTACCTCCGTTACATGATTGTCGTTAATCGTCAACCTCGTTCATTCTTAGAGCGCTCCCCGCCTAAGAAGCTCGTTCAAGTGCTTCTGGTTCGCCCTTGTGGTGGGTCGCTAGCGCGAGTGTCCTACCTCCGTCGTACTGCTCAAGTAGTTAACGGGGAAGAGGGTAGAAAGACGGGCAGAAAGAGGGGCACAGAGAGAGAGAGAGAGAGAGAGAGAGAGAGAGAGAGAGGGCGAGAGATCAAATAGGATCTGAGTGAGGTCGGCGGTTTGGCTCGGCGTAGTAGTCGGGGGAGGGGAGAAAGTCACCATGGCGGCCGAGTATGCATTGGACCATATGTATTACTGGATATACATCCTGGCCATCATCCTGTCGTTCTTTATGGCATGGGGAATCGGTGCCAACGATGTGGCCAACTCATTCGGGACATCCGTGGGGTCGGGTGCCATCACCTTGAAGCAGGCAGTGGTGATTGCGTGGGTGTTCGAGTTCTCCGGGGCTTTCTTCATGGGAGGCCGCGTGGCCGATACGATGAAGGGCGGCATAGTGGACCCGAAGATCTTTTTGATCCCGGACGGTAAGTTTGACAAAGACGGCGCGGCGCTGCTCATGTGGGGCATGTTCATCGCGATCGCGGTTGCCGGCGTGTGGATCGCCCTCGCCACCTTCTACGGCATGCCCATTTCCACCACACACTCCATCATCGGCTCCTTCATTGGCTTCAGCATGGTGGCCAAGGGAGCGAACTCCGTCTTCTGGTACAAGGAGGACCCGAAGAGCGATCTGAAGGTCGGGGGATTCGCTGCCATCGTCGTGTCATGGGTGCTGACGCCCCTTATCGCCGGCATGGCCTCCGTCATCCTCTTCACTTTCACGAAGATAGTCATTCTCCGGCCGCAGAACTCGGAACGGAGGACGCTGATCGCTATGCCSATCTACTACGGCCTGACCGCCTTCATCATTACCTTCTTCATCGTGTACAAGGGGTCGGCCCGGCTGAAGCTGAGCGACATCGGGAACGTGAAGGCCACCTGGATCGCCATAGTCGTCGCCGTCGGGGTCGCCTCCCTGGCCGCCCTGATCGGCATTCCTCTTGCGAAGAAGAGACTGGCAAATCTGGAGGATCGCAAGCAGCGCAAGGCGGAGCAGAAGGCGCGCGACAAGGCTCTCATTGCGAAGGTTGCAGGGGACGGTGCCAAAGAGAGGGACGAGGAGAAGGGTGGGCAGGGATCGAAAACGCCGGCAAGCAGAGTCGACGACGGCGCACGGCCGTCGATGACGGCATGGCAGCGTGTCAAGGCGTGGTACCTGCTGGTGGAGAGCAAGACAATCTCGCATGACCTGGAATTCACCGAGCACACGCTGGATCTGCACTCMCGCGCCGAGATGTTCGACGAAAGGTCKGAGGAGCTCTTCAGCTTCCTGCAGGTGCTCACTGCCTGCGCCGCAGCCTTCGCCCACGGCAGCAACGACACGGCCAACGCAATCGGCCCTCTCTCCGCCGTCCAGAACATCTACCAGGGAGACGCAGTGAAGTTCGACGCCAAGAAGGGGAAGCTCACGCTCCCCAAGCTGGAGGTGGAATCGTGGCAGCTGGCCATGGGGGGTTTCGCACTCGGTCTCGGTTTCGCCGTCTGGGGATGGAGGATGGTGCGCAACCTGGGCGGCGCTGTGACGAAGATGACGCCGTCGCGAGGTTTCACGGCGGAGCTCTGCGCCGCCATGACCGTGGTGGTTGCCAGCCGCTTCGGTATGCCGATCTCCACCACGCAGACGCTGGTCGGCGCGACCGTTGGGGTTGGCGCTTCCGACGACTGGAGGAACGTCGACTGGTGGCTCTTCGGGCAGTTCGTTATCTCCTGGGTTGTGACCATCCTCTTTGCGGGCTTCGGTACGGCGGCCGTCTTCGCCTTCACTATCTTCTCCCCTTCCGTACAAGTGTAAACAGACGTAAGCGCCCCCCTCCCCCCTTCCCCGACCTCCCTGCCCTGTCCGAGAGCGAGCAAGGACACCAGCGCCAGCGTTCGCTGCTTCTTTTTCGCTTTCCTTCAGTTCTGATAACGACCGACTCTACTCCTGCATCCTCCAGACGATTCAAGAGTGGCGTGAAACCTCTTCCACGGTGCGTGTTTCCGGCATTATCATCGACATCGCCATTCATACTGCCACGGTGGAAGAAGCGCAGGTCGTCAAAACTACCGCGAAGGAACCCCCGAGCGGAGGGAGGGAAGTCACCGCGCTGGCGTGTGGTGCGGTTTCTCACGTACTTGCGCCGCCGCACGTTGGGCGATGGCTCCCCACGGAGTCTTGCGCGACTATCGGCTTGCTGCGGCTGCTTTCATCTACGCCCTGGTAATCCGGCCGCTTCGGCCGGTTCTCCCTCAGCTGTTGTGTAGCGGCTGGGTTTGTTGGGAGGAAGCCTACGTAAGCCTTTGTTCATCGTAGTAAACTAGAGGAAACGCCCGGAAGCTTCCTGTTTAGGATTTGCCAGACGCATTTATCTGTTAACCGAGTAACAGTTCGACTACCGTTAGTCGAGCAGTCGGGGACGTGACTGGCAGACTGCAGTAGTATTTGTAATCGTTCTAGTGCTAGCAGGAAGGATTTGGAGGTTGATGAGGCCGACCGAGGAAGCAACAGCAGCAGCAGCAGACGTAGCACCATCAGAAGTAATATAGGAGTAGTTTACTAGTGCTTTACTAGTAATCTAGTAGTTCGATAGTAGCTGTAGTAGTAGTGGTGTCGGTAGTAACAGTTCTAGTACTAGTAGTAGTGGTAGTAGTAGTAACGAGCAATCGGATGATGTGGCAGAGGTAGACAACAGTAGTAGTAGTAGTGGTAGACTAACTGGGCTGAGGAGCAGTTAGGGTAGTCGATAGAAATAATCGGAGCGTCCTAGCACCGGTAGTAATATTTATTGAAGATGACACCGAGGATGAGGCGAGGAGGAGGAGGAGGAGGAGGAGGAGGAGGAGGTAGAGGTGACGACATCCGGCGGCGTTTCTTCTCTGCTTTTTAATTTATTGTCGATGCTTGCGCTGCTTCTCTTCTCTCTTGTGTCAGAGGAGGAGGCGGAGGAGGAGGAGGAGGAGGAGGAGGAGCGAAGTCCGAGCTACAGTATGGACTGGGAGAATCATGTTACCGTTACACTTCCAAACCACTTTTATTCTGTTCAGGGTATTTGACCGATCGAACTCTATTCGTTCGTGCCGTTTCACAGTTTTGGTCACGACGTCTGAGCGTCTTACTCGTAGGGGGGGGGATGGACAGTAAGAGACCCGGCGTCGGGCATTGTCAGTCTCTCTGCGACTGTGGTTGCTAGACAGGCGAAGGTAAGGACGATGAACGAGCCGCACGTTCGCAGAGCCACAACAATTGTGTGGATGGGTGCGTAACCCCGAGCAGAAGAAGTAAAGATGTATAGAAGACACGTATGCACATGCACATAGACTATGTATATACCTAGACATGAGTAAGCCAGCAAGAAAGAACCATTCGCGGGGACACAGATATGAGAGAGAGAGAGAGAGAGAGAGAGAGAGAGAGAGAGAGAGAGCGAGAGAGCGAGAGTATATACCAAGACATGACTAAGCCATCAAAAAAGAAACAGTCGCGGGGACACAGACATGAGAATGAGCGAGAGAGAGAGAGAGAGAGAGAGAGAGAGAGAGAGAGAGAGAGAGAGAGAGAGAGAGAGAGAGAGAGAGAGAGAGAAAAATGCCAGAGGGGAGTGTCTGAGTGATCGCAACTGCTTGATTGGCTCGTGGGGGGTGCGCCGCTCCGGTGTTTGCAATAATAAGGCGACAAACGACAACATTGTTTTACAATCTGTTTCGAAATTACTGTGGATAAATTCCGCATTAAGTTTATCTTGCCCTTACTTTTTTGTTTTCTTTTTTATGGTGCGAACATATCTTCTTTACAAACTAATTTATTAACAAGTATAAATGGGCATGATGGTCATGAATGGGGGGGTATTGATGACGTTGCGAATTTATCTTCCATAATTGTCATTTACTTCGTCTTTTGTGTTCTTTTTTGTTTTGTTTCTTTTCCCTGTTCTTTCTCTTTCGCTCTGATAATTTTGCCTCACTCGTTTCTTTTTTTTTTTTTTTTTTACCTCTCACTCGTTTCGATTACGACAGGTAGTCAGACCTGTTGGATTCGTTTCCTCTCTTTTTTTTTTTTTTTTTTTTTTTTTTTTTTTTTTTTCGAGTCGTTTCCTTTTAAAGGGGTGAGTTGAGATATCATCGTCAATGAATAATGAATCGAATTTTGAATTGAATTTCCTATTAGCCTCTAACTCGGAATTGTTTTTCCTATTAGCCTTTAACTTAAAAACCAAAAAAAAAAAAAAAAAAAAAAAAAAAAACGTTTTTCCCGTGTTCATCTGATTGCATCGGGATTCGAACTCGGGTCTACATTTCAGGAATTTGCAACTGTCCATGGGTGTACCAACTGAGCCACCTTCTTCCCCCGAATAGAACGTACGGTCAGTATAGCTGTATCTAGACTGAAAGATGCTTCAAATACAGCTATAATGACCGGCGTACGTTCTATTCCGGGGAAGAAGGGTAGGCCCGTTGGTGTACGTTTGCTACCTTCTTCCCCCGATTGCAACGTACGCTCATTATAGCTGAATTTGGCGTATCTTTCAGTCTAGATACAGCTATACTGACCGTACGTTCTATTCGGGGGAAGAAGGTTAGGTGCTCATGCTGCCATCATCTTCTCTGGATCAAGAAGCGAAGCGTCGTCTTTTTTTTTTGTTTTTGTTTTTTTTTTTTTTGTTTTGGAAAGCAGGCAATTTATCGTCGTCGTCATTTCCCACCACCCACGTCTTCACCAGATTTCCTGCCGTCTTTTTTTCCTCTGTTCGTATGTGTTTTTTTACGCGCTTCTTCTTTCGTTCTTCCTTTTCTTTTTGAAGCAGAGTATCGATCTCGCGACCTTCTTTCTATCCAACTCGTTTCAATTACGAAAGCCAGTTATCTCTGCTCGGTGCTCATGTCGCCCTCGTCTTCTCTGGGTCAGCAAACGCAGCGTTATCGTCATCGTTTCCCACCACACGTGTCACCTTCGCGGCTTCGGCGTATCCATAAGATTCTTGTTGTTCTCTTTCTCATTAATTTCACTATGGGCCAGATCCCATAGTGAAAGTCTCGCATACTGTGCCGGAGCTGATCGTCATTTGCTATGCACGTTTTCGCGTTTCGTTTTGAATTGGACATCTATCTGTGTTTGCCTTGGGTAAACGACTCCGCTGCATATTGTTGTTTTTTCCACGCCATGCATCGTCTATAATCTACTCAGATCCCACTTCATTTCTGACCGTTGATCTCCGTAATCGAGGGTGAAAAATGAATAATCCAGGGTAGTGGGATCTGTCCCTAAATTGCCATTGGATGTTTCGGTTTCTTTCTTTCTGTTTTTTTTTTCATCGTGCTCATCTGATTCCATGGTTCGTGTTGCGTTGGCCTACGCACACTACAGTTTTTCTACTTGTTCGTGGAGGTAATTGCAGTCTCATATATCCAGGTTTTCTACCGTAAATGCAGCCACATATACATTTACGGTAGAGATAGTGTGCGCAATGTGCCATTGGTCACACGATTCATAGACTTGTACTCCACCGCTGTTCCTTGGAGAGTTTCCTTTTTTTTTTTTTTTTTTTTTTTTAATTTGGACCATTTCTCGATTTATGCGTGTCATCCTTGCGCAGGGACCATTTGCTAATTTACCCTTCTCTGTATCGTTCCAATATTAACGGATGTCCCGAAGGACAGAGTTTCCCCTTTTCACATTAAGGGCATCGCCACACCACTCTCGAAAAGTGAAAAAGACAAAAATGTGGCGGATGCATTTGGCCATGTTCTAGCGGGAAGTTTATTCTCATTTTGCACATTTCAAGAGTGGTGTGGCGATGCCCTAAGTACGGCGTTGAATTCGTAATAATCCGGTCGGCTCCACTGCGCGCCGATTATTACGGTAGAGATAGTGTGTGTGGGTACTATGCCCTCAGTCACACGATTTATAGAGTTAATGTACGTCGCTTAATTTGTCATAATCCGTGAGGCTCCACTGGCCGCTGATCTTTACGGTAGAGATAGTGTTCGTACTATGCCCTCGGTCACATGATTCATAGAGTTGTAATCCACTCCCGTTCTTCCGACAGTTTCCCTTCATTCGGAAAACATGAACTCCATCATATTGGTGGGCAGAGTTTCCCCTTTTTACATGAAGTACGGCGCTTAATTCGTAATAATCCGTGAGGCTCCACTGCCCGCAGATCTCGTTGCTCTTTGGCAAGTTTTTTTTTTGTTTTTTTTTGTTTTTGTTTTTTTTCTGGCGAGTTTTCCAGCCCCTCTGGTGCAGCGGTAAATGCCGCCACGTACATATCCGGTAGAGATAGTGTGCGTATGCCCTCAGGCAGACGATTTATAAAGTTGTTGTTGTTGTTGTTGTTGTTTTTGAAGAGCATTGTATCTTTTATTGCTTATGATTTATAAAGTTGTTCTCCCCCGGGGCGGACCCGTGACTTTGGAGAGGAAGTCGACGCCAACTGTAATCCGGGCGAACTGCACAGAGGACTTTGGTCGGTACTTGAGCGATCACGACCCCACGACTTGGTGCTTTCTGGACCTTAACGAGTTCGCGCCGGATAACTCTGACTTTGACAAGTTCTGGAAGGCTCATCAAGAGAATGAAGAAGTACCGTCGGACGATGACCCAGGTCGCATAGCCATCGCGGGGCTGTCTGAGGAAGAAGAGTCGAAAGCTCGGTCGACGTCGAAGGAAGAAGAAGGGGCGTCCGCACCTGAGCCACGGGAGGCTCCTCCAGCTCGATCGCCACCTGCCATTCGGGGAGGATCCGCTTTGAATCCCGAAGTTCCCTTGGACGCCACTAGTCGACATGATGGCGCAGCAACCTCCCGTTGGCACCGTCGTTCCCGTTCACCTTCTCCCTCGTCCGCCCTCTCCGCGCTTCAGTCCCGTCCTCCTCCCGGTCCGGACATTGCGTCCTCGTCTCATCTTTCGCCGCCCCCTTGATAACCTTTCTTCCTCCCCTCTCCCCCACATTGAATTCCCTCTGAATTACCGTATTTTCCCTAATCAAATGTTTTGTCATCATTTCGCCGCACGACTTTTGTATACAGTCTTTCCCTATCGCTCTCCCTCCTTCCCTCTCAACATCCTCCTTTTCAGTGTCCCTTGGAGATAATACAATCACATGGAATTGTATTGTATTGTCTCTGGGACCTTTCCCGCTATGAAAGACTATGAGTCCCTGCGGGATAATGTGCTCCGTATCATCCCCTCTTTGTACCCTGACCATCTTCTATCCCTGTCCCAACCTAATCATCGATTCCCTAAACCTATGAATCCCCCGCGGTCATGACCGCAGAGTCAATCTCGGCCCTCGGTCTGGATCCCGACCACGGAGATCGGCTGCGGGCGGGGGCCGCGGTCCCGATTTTGGAACATTTTTTTTCCTATTAAAAATATACCCAAAATATATATATATGGGGTTGTAGGGTTTGAAGACACCTACATGAGCATATTTTTTGTTTTGAATTACGAAGTGTTTTTTCATTTAAAAAAAATAGAAAACCAAAAAACAAGTATTTAAATCAAAAGAAACATAATAAAAAAAAAGGAACACAGGTTCGACCCCTTTCCCACCAACGTGTGTGTGTGTGTGTGTGCGTGCATGACCATGTGTGTGTGTGTGTGTGTGTGTGTGTGTGTGTGTGTGTGTGTATGTGTGTGTGTGTGTGTGTGTGTGTGTGTGTGCATGTGCTGGGGGGAAGGGCGACCCCTTCCCCACCAATC
>BFEA01000195.1:1271278-1285460 GCA_003427395.1 Chara braunii | reverse complement strand
AACTTGACTTCTGTCCGCACTGATCCTGACACCCTCCATATACTCCGTGATTGAAGGAGCGCTCCACCCAATGAGATAATTGCGCAACAGCAAGTAAAATACTGAAAATCTTCTATCCAGTGGGCTAAGGCCGATCCCACCCTCCTTTGGGGTTGGCCTTACCCCCAACCGATAGAAAAGATTCTGGCGGGAAGCTTTCTTTGCACGGGCATGCCCAGTGTTAAGGATCGGATTGAAAGAAATGATGACCGTCGGCAGATCGTCGACGAGTTGAGACAACAACATGAGAAGTTCGTAGGCGACGGTTGCTCGGCCGCCCTTAGGGATTTCACCACAAAGAAGTCCCACTAACGTGTCGCCGGTTGCCGCCTCCTCCGGCCACAGCTGCGCTAGCACCAACGATATCTCGTTACAGTGTTCCAACTCCCGATTACTGTAATATCACGACCAGTGATACACACGTTGTCCGTCGAGAATTTAGTCCACTTACGGATGTAGCCTGGACTGAAAGGAGGGATCGAAGCGGGACGAATTTCCAAAGTGAGGAGGGGATCAGCCCAAGATGGCCAGATGGTTGGAAGGTCGGAGGGGAGAAAGAAGGTAGAGAAGCGATTCATCGGCATTCGGGATAGGGATGAAGATGGGGAATCGGGCGAGCAGGACGATCAGTGGCGCTAGTCCGAAGAGAGAAGGTGTCGATACATTCGGTCCCCACCACTTGTCGCCTTGGTTGGGCCAGCCGCTGCCACCAATCAGCCACTAAAGCATGCCCCCACTCGTAAAGGCTAGTCACCACCGCGTTGCGCCGCTGCATGCCAATGGACCAGTGGTACATGGATCACCGCTGAAGGCCATGATCACCGTCACGTCGCTCTGAGTAGGCAGTGAGAAGTGCTCAAACCCCGACGCTTCTGCCAAGGTGACTGCCAAACCTCGATCGGTTGTTATCGTTACTTCTACAGCACCGCACTAGGCTCGATGACTGAAGAGCTGTGCAAATCGGAGAAGATCAGGATTGAGACAAGGATGCGCGACTTGGCGAAACTGCAATGTGGCCCGAGGTTGAAGAAGTTGGGGAGGAAGAACCGGCTCAATGACAAAACTCATGGCGAAGGCAAAGGGGAGGTAGAGTCAGACGAAAGAAGGGAGGCAAGTTCTTAATCTGCATTGAGGGAAGAAGAAGAAGGTGGATTAGGGTTCTCAAAAGGAGGGAGGGGACGAAGGTAGGAGGTATGGCGGACCTCAGGCGCGATGCGCACCGTGTTGGCTCCGTTAGGACGGACTTCGACTACGCAAAAACAGCCAGAGAACTTCGGAGCGAGTTTGTGGTCGCGTGCACATTTACGTACGTGCATGAGGTCCCCTAGTTTATATTGGCGTTGCGGGCCTGCATTCCCGTTCCGAGCCTCTTAGCTACAGACCTGTCTACCGTGGGCCAACTCGCTCATTTTCTGTCTTTTCGGGGCTAGCTTAGGGATAGCCCTTTCCATTAAATCCGCATACCGCTTAGCCTTGGCTTTAAGAGCCGCACACGTGTCCCTGCCCCCTTATTCGGCAATTTTCGAGATACCTCCATTATCGACACATGGAATGCTATTGGTCTAAAGCTGAAAGGGGGTGAATCCCGTGGACTCGTGAGGGGTCGCTCGATGGATCCCGATGATTTGATAGACAATCTCGGGCCAAGGACGCGTGTCATTAGCGGCTAAATTCTTGCGAAGAGCAGTCTTAATCATGCGGTTCGCATTTTCGGCCAACCCGTTCGGCTGGGAAACATGGGGAGCGGTGTGTCGGAGAGTATCGCCACGACGCATCAGTAATTCCTCTACCTCAACTTTGAATTCAGACCCATTATCGGTTAGAATTTCTTCTGTATCTAGATGGGTATTGAGGAATCGATCAATGTACGTAGCTATCTCTAAGGCGTTATGGGTCTTACAAGGGTAGACTTCGATATATTTTGAGAAGTGGTCGATCAACACCAAAAGAATGGAATATTCACAACGGTTGGGGCTAGGTGGCACGTGAATATCTGTCGTGTCCATACTCACTCGCTGGAAAGGACGTTCTACCTCCGTCGGGACTATCGTATTCGGCCCACGAATGGGTCCACGGTCGGCCGCACAGACTAGACAGTTAGCAACCACGTGCTTTACATCATCCCAGATATTAGACCACAACCATCGATTTTGATTGATAGTCGCTTCAGTGACACGTATTGCGAAATGAGCGGGTTGTTCCTCGTGCGTCGATTTAGTCCAGTCATATCTCTAGAATGGGTGAGGAACCGTACACCATAATCCCGATCAGTTTATCTTATGCTTTTCCAAATGACCGTTCATCTATCAGTAATCTCGGAACCTCTCGGTGGCTCGACGCCTGTCGTGCTTAGTGAGATGGTCCAATGGCTGGCCAACTAATTTAGCAAATAATATTTTGTCCGTTGATACTTTCGTCGTATTTAGGGTCGTCCGTTCGGGCGGCCTCGAATCGAACCTCCGTAGGGAGTTTGTGCATTCTACACAGGGGGCATCTCCATTCCTTATTGCTCGTTCTGTATCGAACAAACGTGCCATGCGTGCGATTGACACACGTGGCACATTCTACCCAGTCAGTGAACACTGACTCAAAGGGATAGCAGTCTACACCATAAACCTGAGCAATACACGTGCAAAAATAGCAGAATTTGTCTGGAAGATTGGCGAGAAAGTCCCAATGAGCAAGGGGAGTGGAATCGGTGGGATAGGCAGAAGAAGATGGGGTTGCCATTGTTCGGAGAGAGGGAAAAAAAGAAGGAGAGAGAGAGGGATGGGATTGGATGCACGTGTCCACTTAGCCCTTCGGCAGGATCTCCACTTGTTCGTATTGAGGCTCGTTCTTCGGCTCCGGGTCGTCCCACAGTATCACCTCCTCACTCCTGGGTACCTTGTCGGGGCGATGCAGTCGTATCAGCCCATCCGGGTTGCTGTGTCTCTCGTGCTTTCGATGACGAATGTCAAAGTCCATACTCTGCAATGTGGTAGCCCATCACCCGATCATACCCGAGTAATCCTTGGACTTCTTCAATGCCAACAACGGTTGTGATCGGTCACCAACGTGAACTTTGGGCCATATAAGCACGCTCGGAAGTGACTGATCCCCCACAAGGCCGCGTAGCATTCCCCCGTCGGGGCATAGTAGTTGCACTTACAGGTAGTCACCGATTTGGATGCGTATTCCACCACGTGTTCGAGGCCGCCAGGTCCCACCTGGGCCAAGATCGCCGAGATCGCCTCGGGCTCCCAATCGGTGATGAGGACAAAGGGTTTTTCCGGATCCGGTCTTATAAGGATCGGAGTCGAAATCAAGACCACCTTGAGTTATCGGAAAGCCCGATCGCACTGCGGGGTACAGATCAACGACTGATTTTTTTTCAGCAAGTTCATGAGTGGTCCCACAATCGTCGCGAACCCCTTGATAAACCTTCGATAGTACGATGCCAATCCCAAAACGACGCGTACCTGTGTCATGGACGTCAGTACTGGCGTGTCTTTCACGAGTGCTACCTTTTGAGGCTCCGACTGCAACCCTTGGTCCGTAACCACGTGGCCGACGACGGAGATCTCGGTGAGAAAAACCTAACACTTTTCAACAGCCACCTTGAATCCAACGTCCTTTAGTGTGTGCAAGGTCCACTCCATGTGTTGTATGTGCCCTTCGTAGGAACTAGAATACACAAGGATATCATCCATATAGACAATCACACAATAATTTGATTATGCTCTGCACCAGCCGCGATTTTCGCACGAAGTTATGGAAAGCCATGTTCATCGTGCGCTGAAACGTGGCTGGGGCGTTGCAAATCCCCATCGGGCATCGAATCTATTACCAAGTCCCTTCAAAAAGAATGAAAGCCGTTTTCGAGCGATCCTCTTTTCGAACAAGAAGGTGGCGGAATCCACGACGAACATCAAACTTGTTAAAAAATCGAGCACTACCAATAGCATCCAGCAACTCATCGATCTGGGGAAGGGGATACACATCCTTAATCATGACGTCATTCAACTTTCGATAATCAATGTATATGTGAATTCCTCCCGCGTTTTTTTTGGCACAATCACCACCGGAAACGACCATGGTCCCATGGCGGGTTCGATTCATCCATTAGCTTCAAACTCCTTTATCCTCTGGAATGCGGCCAATCTTTGGGCCGACGAATACCGATAGGGAGTGCATGTAGTTGGTGGATGATCCCCTGTAAGGATCACATGCTCAATCACGTTGGATAATCCAATATCGTTATCATGCATACTCAGCACCTCAGCATACCCATGCAAGACATCAATCAAGAATTTTTGGATCTCTCGGGGGACATGACTGGGTATTGTGATCATAGGGCGATCCAAGATGTCAAGTGGCATATCAATCCAATCCGCCCTCGGAGATCGTCTATCGTCCACGCTCGAGAACATGGAGCTACTGGTTCGGACCGAGAAAACGGTGGCAATCATCTGTGTCTCAGCAGGACGAATCATCTCGGTTTCCTTAATTTCGGCATCGGTTTCAGAGTGAGTGGTGCTTCCTGCTACTTCCAAGCCTGTTAATTCAACCATTTCTTGCATAAGATCCGAAACATCATCTATCGGGGCTTCAACTTCTTGCTTAATTAGGGCGATTATAGCACCTTGCATGAGCAACGATCTGGGTGGAGAGACGGAAAGATCCAGATACTGATTCATCTGCTGATATCTAACTCGGAGTGAAAGCGCGCCCTCGTACAAGGTGCGAGGGGGTTCCAAGAAATCAGCCACATCTGAAATCTGCAAGATTGGTTCTCCCAGAAATGACATGGGGGGAATCCGCATTTCTGTTGATGCGGAAGGAGGTGCCGATAGAGCATGGGGAGGTTTGTTGTTTCCTGAGTTCATATCAAATGTTCAGGTGGTTGCTGGGATCATTCGAAATTCCTCTTTCGTTTCGTAACCGAACATTTCAACAAATTGTTCCCATTCTCTTTCGCTAGGCATGTAGTTCATCTCTTCCTCATAATCGCATTTGTTGTACTCGCCATCACCAACAAGCTGTCGATCCTCGTCATTGTCTGAGGGAGAATCTTCTGGGCTCGGGACTTGGACCATTCCTATCCGGACAATACACGGATTCTTTCTCGGCGATCAAGTAGAAACCCGTAACAGAAGCGTTTGAGGTTTTCCTCCAGTGTGCGTGAGGACAAGCTGTTTAGAGTCAAAGTGTATTCGCGCACCTACAGCCATCGCCCAAGGCAATCCCAACAGTACCGAATAAGAGTGCACATCAATAACTAGCGCGTTAACCAGAACATGCACTCGACTCACCTTGACAACTACGTTCTCAATAATCCCTACTATGTTCATGGCTTCTTCATCAGCCGAGACCTAGTTGTCCTTCCCAAGTAGCGGAAGGATCGAGTTTAGTCGACTTGTTTTTCTGACTGTGTCTAGGGATATGGCCACTGCCGATGATCCGGTATCAATAAGAGCATTGAACGGTTTACCCCAGACTTCGCAATCATACTCGACACTTTTCTAGAGAACCGACCGAATACACACAAAGTGATATTTTTCCGCGTAAGAGATGACAGTGACTCGCGCCGTTTCAGGTGCGTCTGGTTCGGTCGCAGGGGGAGAGGTTGCCTTAGCCTCGTCATCTTTCTTCTTCTTTAGCATACGCTAACGCGCTGATACGTGAAGCGTTTTTTATTCTTCTGACATTGCTGCATAAGTTTATCATTTGCTGCCTTTGATATGGTTAGCAAGTGTCCTACTGGAACAGGAACTCAGATATCCAACTGCTTGAGCACTTGTAGGACATTGATTTCTCCTATTCGGAACTTTGGTGCGGGTTCAGATCCTCGCTCGACCCATTCAAGCTCATCTTTGTCAGGTTGGATTGCTCTGATCAGTGATCAATCCTGCCAAATGAAGATACTCTGTCGGATGAACGACATCGGCTGCTTCGGAGGAGGATCCAGAAGTGGACGTGCTGGGGTCGGTCGAAGACGGCTGTTCGGTAGAGAAGGAGGAGGCTTCTCTATCCTTTGTTGCTTTTAATAACGCTACCCAAAGGGCCTGCCTTATCCTACTCAAAATCGCAGTCCTACTCCGATCCCCTAGTCACAACCCTCCCCTCGACCAAAAACGGCTACCTTTCGACAAACGCTCAACTAATGTCAAGCCGAGAATGAAAAAACGAAAGGTATAAATGCAGAAAAACAGCAGAAAAGAGGTCGTACATCCTCGGTCTGTCAGATGAGCCGCCTCTGGACCCCTCTGCTCTCCTTTACCCAATACCTCCGACCACTGCCCCCAATTGCCTTTGCAGTGAAGGACAGAGCAGCATGCAGGTTATGTAGTGCTCTGTTCGGCACAGCCCTGGCCAAAATGGCCAAGGCACCGAGAGAGAGAGAGAGAGAGAGAGAGAGAGAGAGAGAGAGAGAGAGAGAGAGAGAGAGAGAGACANNAGAGAGAGAGAGAGAGAGAGAGAGAGAGAGAGAGAGAGAGAGAGAGAGAGAGAGAGAGAGAGAGAGAGCACTGACAGTGCTGCCAGTCTTAACACTCTGACATTCTGAATTGATCTGCAAAGTTCGAACTTTTGAGTTATATGAAGTTATGAACTTAAATTACTGAATTCAAAGCTCAAATTTCAAAGTTAATCATACTTTTTTCTTCTTTTTTTTCTCTGTTTCTTTAGTCTTGTGGCTGCTTTGCACTGTTTGGAACACTGCATGTCTGCTAGTTGAATGTGCTTGTTGATTTGCTGCAAGACAGGTACTCTGCTGCCTGAACTACAAAGTGCAAAGCAGGTAAGTACCTGCCAATACCCCCCCCCTCTCCCCCCCTCTCCTTTTTTTTTTTTTTTTCGGGACCTTTTTTAACCCCTGACACCGGTCTGGACTGTCCGGGTCCAGTGACTTCCGGATCACCGGACAGTCTGGACCGGTCCGGCGGTCCAGACACTGCTCGGGAAGACAGTCCAGGTGTGTCCGGTGTCCGGGTCCGCGGTTACCATAAATAAAGCAATGCTAATAAATTGTAACGAACCCAGTCTCGTCATCCAATCATGTCGCAGATAACAATGTCGTTCAACGTCTTAAGATAATCAATCCAATAAGTCCATCAGCTCGAAGTCATTGAAGTCCATGTTTCTTCATTACCACCTGTATGTCTCAAAGTCCAGACTACACAGTATCCAGAAAAGGAGAGGAGGGGAGAATAGACAGTTGGAAGAAAAAGTGTAATGCCCTGTTCTCCTTCATGCTCCCCACCTCTGCCTCGTCAGCAATCTGTACTCGATGAGCCACATCAGCAATATGCACTCAATGTGCCACGTTAGCACTCCATACTCAATATGCCACGTCAGATATGCACACACTGTGCCACGTCAGCATTATGCACTCAATGTGCGACGTCAGCACTCCGTGTAACACGTGAACGATGTGGAAGCAGCCCCTCGCTGATGGATGATCCTCCAACAGCGAGCAGAAGCGGCAGCAGCTTCACATCTGAAGAAACCAGGTATGTACGCATGACGACTCACATCACCCACACTCTCTCTCCCTCTCCTCATTCCCTTGCCGCCATCTACCGTCGCGGCCGTGGCCGCCCTCTCCCTCTCTCTATACTATATTGTCTGGCTGGCGCCCATCCAGCAGCCTCGCACCAGCACCTTCTCTTAAGTCTCACATGCAGCGTCGTAGACCCAAGCAACTCGCAAGACTGAATGACCAAGCAGTGGTGAGGTCAACTTAATGTAGTGTCGACTCACCTGTCCATGGTGAGCGTCGGTCCATGTGAGGGCCCGGATCTTCCAATGTGTCCCAGTTTTGGTCAGGACTCCTTGAGGCCTGAATCTTCCTGAACCTGCAAACCACTGTTAGATCATTCCAGATAGACGGCCAGGAAAATCTTATGTGCTGACTTTGACTTATCGGATCTGGGCCTGGGTCCACAATCTGACTGTTGAATTTTCGGTCAACTGTCGGCCTGGGGCTTTTCTGAGGCCTTTTTGACCCCTCTATTTTCGACCCTGCCTGTTCGTGCTTGTCTGCGGGGGCGGTGAGGACCTAGCGGCTCAATTTGGTACACTAGTTACAGCATGCAATCCGACCCGATTTCGAGTTCCATCGCAGAATTTTTTTTTCTGGCTTGGATTCTTAAACTTCGCTCATATGCAGAGACAATATCAGGAGCAGTTGGTAAGAGTTTTTCTTTACTTAACCAGTGAGCTTCAGACAGCGGTTGATTAGAAAAGTTTACCTTATATTGCTCCTGAGGTATTCCTCTAGCTCCACTGGACAAAAATCTGTGTTCGATGATTTTCTCCACTTGATACCCGCCATCCATCGAAGGAGGATTTGAAGATGGTCTATTAGGGAAATCCAGTCCTTCAGCATAGGGTGGCAACTTAGACACGTGGAAAACTGGGTAGGTCTTTAGATGAGGGGAAATGTCAATTCGGTAGGATGGTCCACCGGCGTCCCCTATTACTTGAAGCACTTCCCAGGCTCCATAGTAGATGGGTGGCAGTTTCTGCGACACATTTTCCTCAAGTGAGAATTCATCAGACTTTACCCAAACTATACCTCCTTTTTGGAATTGTGCAGGCCTTCGATGTTTGTTTGCCTGTTCAATTATTTTCTGTTGGGCTTCCTTTATATTCTCTTTTGCTTTCTGAATGTCATGTTCATAGAGAACTGCAAACTCTTGGGTTCCTGGTGGCACCTCATGGATTTGATCTCTTGTTAGGGAGTCAATGGGTCCCAGAGGTTGCCAACCTTTGTGCAGTGCATTCGGTGTGCGTCCTGTAGAAGTGTGTACACTGGGACCACACCAGGTGCACCACAACTGGTGATAAGGGAAGATCACCAGATTTGTACAATGGCTACTTCACTTTGGATGGGAGAAATACTGGGTTCTCCCAATCGCGATGACGCAGACAATTGGACGTAGAGCGCTCGAGACAACGCTGAATAAGTTGGGAATAGAGAACAAAGGCAAGAACTTCCAAGAAGAGAAACAAGTCAGGAAGAAGGGAAAGAAAGAGACACAGAGTGGATAAGGTATCCGAGAGTAGGGGGACAATCATCACCTTCAGACTGCACGATGAAGCAGAGAGCAACACAAGCCTCGGGAAGATCATTGACAATGCGGACAAGCTGTACATCATTTGCATCGGAAGACAGGTAGGTGGGGATAGTTGGGCACCAACGAAAAGGATGTATGGTACAACAACTAATGTCCACGAAGGCAGGACCGTGGATCTAGCACAAGCAAAAATATTGTTAGTGGGCGATGGAAGGTTGTGGCTGAAGAATATCGCCTGATCCCAAAGTATGCTTGATAGTGCCAAAACTGCCGAGGTGCCTCACAAGAGGAAGGAGCTATGGAAGATGGAAGCAAGAAAGCAGATGCAGCTAGACACGAACGCGGGGACGTTCCCAGCGAAGAATACAAGGAAGAAGATGAAGGACATAGTTGGAAAGGTGATTACTAATTAGCAAGAAGGAGACCGTCAATATCAGGAGGAAAACGACAGTCTCACTAAGCTAGGACACGATGATTACCAAGAGGGAAGTGAGAGTAATCATGCAAGAGCAAATCAGTGTCACGAAGCTGCACCCGGATATTACGGGGACGATCGCTAATACCCTAGTATATAGCAAGAAGCGTATCATGGCAAGCATACTCTACAACCACAAAATGACAACAAAAGGAGATGTTGGGGAATGCACATGCACTGGTGATAGTCTGGCGCGAATCGATGGCCATGTGCTTACGAGTATCATGCAAGTCCTGGTGGTAAGTGCGCAGATCTGCAATGGCAAGAAACATCACAAGGCCAGAAAGAGAGATGGGGAGAGAGGAACTCAGACAAAGAGTGTTTGTGGCATTAAAGCTGATCTTGGGTGCATACGTGGAGGCAAGGGAATGTGATATCCAAGTCGATGGCTGTTAAAGGGAAAGACTTGCCCTCAACCTGCATTGGCGCCACTTCAATAAAACGGCCGCAGTTTGAACCCCCCGCTAAACTTGCACATTTTGAAACTCAAACAATGACATCGGCACCACTTTGTCTTTTCTTGCCTATTTCGAACTAAATGTGTGACTTAGAAGCAGTTTCCCCAAATTTCTATTGGTTAATAGCATAGTAATAGAACCTGCTAATACTGAACTGACAATACAAGCAGACATGTTGTCATAAGCACCGACCAAACAAATGTGGCCACGGTGAAAAGTGTTCGGAAGGAAGACTGGAACCCCACTACTGCTACTTAGCCCCTGGCCTTCACCCAGCCACTCTCTGCAGTCCAGTGTCAACTGTCCACTCTGGAACCACTCTCAGATTCCAAGAATGCGAAAGGACAAAGAAATGATTCAGAAGAACAACAAGATAGGAAAAAACAACAACAACCGTAGCACCCTTCTTGAGGCCAAGGGGCTGGCCACACCACTGTCGAACGAGGGATTTTCGACAGTTCCTCCTCGCCACACAGCCCGTCAAAATTTGAGACAGTAAATAGATTCTCATTTTGTCAGGAAAGGTGTTTCAGCGCCCTTTGAACGACCTTGCTTCTCCAGCCTTCAACATAGACATTTTCAACAGTCCAACGTCGCCGAGCTATCGAGTTCTTCTCCGAAATTGTTAAATGAGACCGAGGTCGGAATGGACGGGCGGATGCTTACGCCGGCCGGGTTGTCCCTTTTGCACTTCAAGTTGGATTTGTGAGCTCTTCACTTCGACAGTGCTGAGCGGTGGGAAGGGGGGAAAACTGTTGAAAGGGAAGCTGTTGAGTTTTTTTCTGACAGCAGTCGAGATTTTGAGGTTTTAGGCAGTGGTGTGGCGAGGGCCCAACTCCCAAAAATTTGTGTGCCCGCTGAGCCGTGGCAAACTTCTGCTCAATTTAATTGTTTTGCCAGCTGGTCTCCACCATCTTTTTTGGACAGGAGTCTATATTAATTGCTCTTTGAAATTCCTGAAACTGTCTTTTCAATTCCTAAAATTCTTTGAAATATTAAGAGAAAGTGGAGAGATGCCGCCACTCAAGGCATACTCACACTGGGACTCTTTCCACTCAGCTCTGGACTTAATTGCAGCCGGATGCACCGATACCATCCCATAATTATTGCTGTCAGATTCACCTAGAGGAGTCCTAGCATCTGTACATCCTCAGATGCTCTCAAAATAAAACAATAAAGGGGGCACGGCCCTTGAGATATTCATTGAACGGACCAGCCCATGTGATTCAGAATCATTGTATTCTGTTCATAGGACCGTATCTGGACTCAAACTTGGCTATGTACCTCATCTATTCATGGGTGAGCTGTGCCCATCAGTACGCCCACGAACTTCAAGTTCAACCAGGCGCGAAGGGAACATAACTCTCTTTTTGACAAACAAAGCCTATTAAAGCTGAAGCCGGATCAAATTTCAATCTATTTTTTGCATAGAAAAAATATTGCATAACAAAATAATCTATTGCGTGCTTTATCAACTTGCTCGATTGATCAAAACTTCTGTTTTTTGGGTTGGTTTTGGATTTTTGTAATGTTCTACTGTATAACTATGTGGGAGTGTGGTGTAGAGTTTTGAATTCGCAGGAATAACAGGGCACTGCATGCCCGGGCCAAGGGCAGTGCCATATTTCCGTCTACAAAAGACCCAAAATGCAGTTAGGACCAATATATGCATATTCAGCTAGAGTGTCTCAAGAATATCTGAGCGCAAAAGCAAAAAAAAAAAGAAACATAAAGAAAACAAGGAAAGAATGACTTCATTTTTTTATCTTCTTCCTTACAACTCCCCCTGTTCCGAACCTCTTGAGTACAAGGCCGCCCACGTGGTGTAGGTTGAGCGGCGGCTGCCCCCGTGGCATATGGACCCACTTGCACACATACTCGGGGTCCTGGACCCCCGAGGCACCCAGCCGGGAGGCAAGATGCACCACAGTCACCGGGTGCTACGTGACGAGATTCACTCCCCTTAGGAAGGGGGCGAGCCTTTCACTCCTCCCGAAGGCTCCTGTATGCCTCTCTACTGACCGTGCTCCTCGTGGAGTCTTTTCCCCCCCATGGCCTCCACCAACCCCAAGGGGAGGCACACGCGCGACCATCGCAGGCATCCAGCATGCACAGCCGGGGAGTCAGCAGCACCTGATGCACGGTCGGGGAGCCAGGCTCAGCCAGCATCTGATGGGAACCCTAAGGGGTGAATCCCGTTCAATTCAGACCGTTACAGCACCCTATGTACATCTGTACCCCTGGAAGCATGCGCGCTCAGTTTGTGAGTGGTAGTGCGGTTCAATTCAGACCGTTACGGCACCCTACGTACATCTGTACCCCTGGGAGCATGCACGCTCAGTTTGTGAGTGGTAATGCGTCAGCCTAACGCCCCTGGTTTCGAGCCCGAAACCTCAAACCACAATATGCATTTCCAACCGGTGCCCTAACCACTGGGCCACTCACTGAACTCCAATATTTCCCAACTCTAAATTTATTTTTTCTCAGAAACAACCAGGGACACATCAGGTTTTGAGTTAAACTTTGAGAAGGCAAAAAAAAACTAAATGCCAGTGAATGGCACTTCAGCCATGTTGGGAGTTTGAAATGTGTCACAGACTCACAGTCAAAAAGAGCGTTTTTCCTTTTGTTTTGTTTGCCATTTTTGAACTCAGGCCCTATCATGGTATTCTGCGCACAAACTCCCACCCCTGTAGTTATGACATCCACGCTTATCACGTTTTTACTGCCCTTTCGAACTTGGCGCCAGTTGTTTTTCCGGCGAGGGAGTGTTCTTTTTGCCAATCCGAAACTTGTTTTTAAATAAACGGCAGTGAAGTTCAACCCCTTTTCTTTTTACTTTTTTTTTTTTTTTTTTTTTTTTAGCAGGTGCTGTGTTGCCACGTTCTAGGTCAGAGTGAGCTCTCTCTTGTGTGGTTGCCACCATCTTCACCCGAATAGAACGCACTATCAGTACAGCTGTACTTAAGGCAACCTTCAGTCTAGACTAGATACAGAGACAATGCACTATCAGTATACTAGCTGTATTTAAGGCAACCTTCAGTCTAGATACAGCGACAATGACCAGGCGCCAGTGGGTGGCGAGGCTACGATTCGTTCATCGTCTCCTTGAGTCTTGGATGAGTTCTGGCTGGCTGGTCCAGTTTGAGCTCTGCTAAGGGCATACTCACTTTAGGACTTCCAATTCGTGGATGCATCTGACCGGAATTACAGCCTGAGTGGATGTATCTGCCGGCAAATATGTCCAGAGAGATGGTTAACGGGGGTCCAAATATTCTCCCGCAATTTCGGTGCCAAATTCGTGGAAATTTTCAAAAACAAACAATATAGGCCAGGGACCATGTCCCATATGCACCGTTTAGTTGAGGCAGCTCAACGGTGCGACAGCTAAAAAAATTCATTTTAACTCAATTTCAAATGAGAAATGCATTTATAAATGGCAGGAATACAATTGTTCTCGATTTTCATTTTTCACAATTGGAGTGGCATACGGGCGATTCCACAGCAGAAAATGAAGAGTTGCCCGAATCCCCTCCAAAAATGGCAAGCGGAAGGAGGCTCGTTCAGTTTCTTTCGAAAAACGCCTTTTGGGGGAACAAGAGGGTCGTTGAACTAGCTGTCTCGAAAAAAGGAGACAGCTAGTTCAACGGAAAGTGGCGAGGGTAGGGGTAGTAGTATTCGAGAGAAAGTATTTATTTCTGTTTTTTTTTGTAAGAAAAAACGAAGATAGTATCTATTGCCCTTTATATATAAAAAATGGACCGTTGGATGAATTGGACGCTTTTAATCTCCCTTGTCGCGTACAGTCACACAGGGTCGAAAACCCCACGTTGAACTAGCTCAACGGAGCTAGTGGGACATGGTCCCAGTGGTGCAAACATCAAAAAAAGAAACAAGCCAAAGAAAACAAACAAACAAAAAAAAAAAACACTATAAAACTCTAACACAAAAAGACTGTTGGAGTTCAAATAAAGCGTCCAACGAATTCAACCAAATGCCAACTTTTTCATTTTAACTATACAAGTGGACCCTGCGCGTGGCGTACAGCAACACTCGCTGATACCCTGTGGCTCTCTCTCTCTCTCTCTCTCTCTCTCTCTCTCTCTCTCTCTCTCTCTCTCTCTCTCTCTCTCTCTCTCTCTCTCTCT
>BFEA01000195.1:1255856-1266432 GCA_003427395.1 Chara braunii | reverse complement strand
GTGTGTGTGTGTGTGTGTGTGTGTGTGTGTGTGTGTGTGTGTGTGTGTGTGTGTGTGTGTGTGTGTGTGCGTGTGTGTGTGTGTGTGTGTCGATGTGTGAGAACACATATTGTAGGCTCCTCAATACATAACTCATAATCATTGTCACATCACAGGATAATCCTCCAGAAAGACCTAACACATTTCTCATCCTATACCATAGATCCTCCGCAGTCATGCTGGAAGCTGAAAAACCATTCTCCTTCTCTAAAGCTCATACAGGATGCAATGAGGGAATAAATAAAATACAATAAAAATAAATAAATGAAATTAATAGGGTAAGGGGAGGAATAACAATAATAATCATCATCATAAGGCTACGCAGAAGAAGGAGAAGAAGAAGAAGAAGAGAAGAAAAGAAAAGGAGAAAAGAAAAGAAAAGAAGAAAAGAAAAGAAAAGAAGAGGACAAAGAAGAAGAAGAAGAAGACGAACAAGAAGACGATGACGATGACGACATCGACGAAGAAGACGTCAAACATTAGGACCAGGATTTATGGAGGACAGCCATTTACACTCCTCCTCATGTTCATCGAAAAAGAATCCGCACACACTCCTCATTATCTATCAAGTATCGAATGTGTTTCAATCCTCACGTTCATCATCAAATAACACTCCGCACAAGCAATTCCCCAACTTAGTATACCTCCTACAATCGGATCACACACCCGGATATACCAGGGTTCTCATACCCCTAACCATTCTGAAACACATGTAGTGGACTCACGATCAATCCTAGAGTTGAAATACCCCACCCATCTCGTCATAACAAGATTTCCATGACTCAATTCTACACAGATACATTAGACCCTCACTCGTGTCACGCGCTAAGGTCCCCTATCACTAAACACGAACACCACACAATGCTGAGGTACCCAATGTTTACAAGAAAACAATCCTCGTGAGAAAATAATACACGAAAACTTCTGGATCATTGGTCTCACCAGCGTATCAGGGGTCAACGCCGAAAGAAACTTTACCACAATCTATCTGAATTTTCATAGCAACAACGTTGACACTACGCCCTACCCTCGTGATCAATCTATGCAGAAGAGGAGAAAAAAAGGGGAGAAGAAGTAGGAGAGTAGGAAGAGGAAGGAGAAGAAGAGGAAGAAGAAGAAGACTAAGACTACGGAGGAGAAGAGGAAGAAGAAGAAGAGGAAGAAGAAGAAGATGATGAGGACGATGAAGACGAAGAAGACGAAGAGGAGGAAGAGGAGGCGACCGATGACTTCCTAGCCGAAAGTAAGGCTCATACGCATCTGTCATCATCGACCAATTCTACGAAAGTCACAGAAGCATTCTCGTTGCACCGAAACTAGCGAAGGCCACATTCGGACTACCATTCAACAGGATCTCGGAGCGTTCAACAAGTAGAATAACTCGTCATAATCTACACAATCGTGGACGCCCTAATCATCTTTATACACAGCGTTTATTCACAATTACACGTTTGTCCACCTCACAATTACAACTCCCTTATTTCTCAGGAAACCACAATCCCTTGCGTCTACGTTCGCGAAGAGCCCAAAAATAACCAAACGATGTCTCATAAACCAATTGAAGAATCCCTATCTGAAATTATCATAGCCCCCATCTCTACACAATTCTGAACCCCTGGTCTCCAGGTACAACCCAACCCCTCATCGCCGACAAAAAGACTCATGGTCGGAGCGTGTTCCTCGTCACAAAACCATGCAGATCATGTTCCATAACCCCGCAACTTGACACAGGAGATCCTCTCATCAAACAGCATAGCCTTACCACAGAACAATCATAAAAAATCGCTTTCCCAATCCCAACGATTTACTTCACACGCTTCATACGCAACATCCACATAATTCAACAGGCAACAAGCGACAGATGACAACGTGATAAGACATCGCAAGATTCGGAATAAACAAATCACAACGAAAGGCTATTAACGGTTCTCTTTCATCGTCTTCCTGCAATCACCATTGTACCACACCAAGGGTAGGTGAGAAAATGAATAGTCAGATTCGGCTAGGGTAGTGACAATCATCCCTTRAACATGTTTTTCGTTAATCTTGCSACAGATTAGCTCRTCAGARGKRTYCGATATTGGACAACACAGCATGTGACTATACATTAACTTAAAGAGAACCAATCCTATGATAGGTCAAGATACGATAGAGGAGATAGCTTATTGAGAGGCCAAGAAGGAGAACGAGATAGATGGGAGAATAGTGGACGAAGATGGCGAAGAGATTGAGAAGAAGAAGGGAAGTRGATGTGTATGGATCGAGTGGCAGGGGCGATCACTTCACCTCCGGTTTGGATGCATGGTTGGCGACTCCATCCTCTCGTAGATGCAATTGAAGCATCTCTTCAAAACTGAGTGCAGCGTCCATGTTGAGGTCACAGGATCTTCGTAGGTTCAAGTGTTACCGAGAGCGCAGGGGTAAGCTCAACGAACGCTCCCACAGGAAGCAAGGAGCATGTGATTGCGATCGTCGCGGAAAGAGCTATGGAAACTCATGGAAATGACGGGAAGAGGAAGGTCGATAGTTCACACGCAATAGTGGCAGAACCGGCTAGTACCGCATGCTTCCTATGCGTCATAGCGGTACCGATTGAACGTGCGTGAATTGGCAGTAACAGGGGATTCGTGAAAACCTCACAATCGAAAAAAACCGAACATTTCTTATAGAATGAAAAAGTAAAAGTGAAACTGTTATTTTTTACACAAAAAGAGAGCGTTTTTAATCGTTTTTCGATAAAGGAGGCAACAAATCAGATGAAAAGTCTAGCATTCCTCAAAATGTGCAAGAAAACCCTTCCTTGCAAAATTCTTTTATAGGACTATAAGTCATTCTCAGTAGATTAGCAAAAAAACAGAGTTCTAACAAGATAAATTTTAAGGATGACAAGGCAAACTTGAAAGATGTAAAAAAAAAGGTGTTTTGGTGAATACTCGTTTATAGGACTATAAGTCAATTTCCGCAGTTAGGTAAAAGTCAAGCTCTGTACAAAATAGTTTATAGGACTGTAAATCACTTTGAAACTTAGCGAATACGTAGCACCGTGTTCGCGTTCAGAGGAGAACGCGAACATGTTCGACCGAACGTGAACAAGCGCCCAAAACCCTCCGAACGCGAACATAAAAAAAAAAAAAAAAAAAAAAAAGATTCTCAAAAAATCTGAAGAAAATATATATGTTATGTAAAATAATTAAACAAGAAACTTTTACCTTGGAGTCATGCTCAAATTTTTAGCTAATCATGAGTTAAAAATAAAAAACCGAAAAAAAAAAATTATTTTTATTTTTTTACGGAAAAAAAAAATTATTTTTATTTTTTTACGGAAAAAAAAAATGTTCGCGACCTGTTCGTACGAACACGTTCGCGACCTGTTCGCGCGAATGCGCAAACACGTTCACGTGAACATGGAGGGGTGCGAACACGTTCGCCGTGGTGCGTAGCTTAGCAATAAAACCCTTATAAAAAAGATATATGTCATTTAAAATAAGAATACGAACAACTTTTGGCACGGAGACATCTTAAAATTCTAAGCCAAATACAAGTTTAAAATAAAAATATAGGGAAAATAATTAAAACAAATAACAAAAAATAATATATTCGCCCATGTATGGGAAACCATATTCAAGCGAACGTATTCACGAACAGGAGAATATGTTTGCACATTCGAAAAATCCCCGAATAAGTTCATCGTGCTACACATCTTATAGGACATTAATAACAAAAAATCAGGATATTTCAGTTCTTGATTATACCGTGCTTCACCAGGTCGTGATTTTCTATGGAAAAACCCGTTTTTTTCCTCGCCCCTCCAGTGGTTCTGAAAAAGTAATTTTCTATTCTTTTTTTTGCGAATGTTTCACTTCACATAGAATTTTATTCCTTGAGGAGACCTGAAAAACATACTATCATAATCTTGAATAAATTTCGTGCAAACCTAACAATTTGTTTTGTTAGATTTTCACGAATCCTATGTTCAGTGTCGAGCGCGACTATTCCGGCCAGCATCCAAAGATCGAAACACGCGGTGGTATAGGCGCGTTCGGCACCCCAGAGAAAGAGGATTACTACTGAACTAATCCCTCTCTTAAATAGTATATTTCCTAACGATTCCCATAGTCGGGCCGGAGAGTCAAGGTATATCCTAGGAGGTCGCACGCGACATGCGGATCTTAGGAAAATAGAAAGGGGCTGGGAAAAATAGAAAGGGGTTACCCATTATGAGTCAATTTGAAGACTTCCAGCATTACCGGGATTTGTACCGGGATAGTCAGACAAGGGGGGGGGGGTATATATATATATTTTTCCACATAAAATTTTCAGCATATTTTTAATCATATTTACCTTATATTTACAAAAGTTTAATCTAATCATTGCCTCAGACATACTTCGTAGCTCAGGTGAAGAGTTCTAACTGTGAGATTTATCATAGGGGTTCCAAACTTGACAAATTTTCCTATATAAATATATATATACATACATAAATATATATACATATATATATATATACACACAAATCAGAGCTTTGATCCAATTTGGCAAAGACCAAGGAAGACTGTATGTGTGTGTGTGTGTGTGTGTGTGTGTGTGTGTGTGTGGCCCACCCCTATCCCACTGGAGGAGCTCTAATTTTGACATAGAGGGTCGGGGGGATCCCCTGACCCTTATGGTCAGGCATCCCCCAGTAACCCCCTCAATTATAGCACCGACCGGTGGTTTCTTATGAATTATTGAGGGGACACACCCACATACACACTGATACATGGATATAACAGTTAAATTTCATAAAAGACAATTGCTCATGCACATGGTTTACTTTGGAAATAACATACCTCGAGCAGACGCTTAGTAGTCTCATGGCAACATCGGAAGTTCTGAAACAGATGAGGTTGGTCAAGGACCCTATAGGCTTTGCCTATACAATTCGATCTCAGAAAGCCGTTTCCAACCATCGTGCCAATCAGGGACTTTATGTCCTTTGCTACATCCCAAAGGCTGTTCGTTATGAGCATGACCATTGCAGTTTGTGAGATGATCACATTGATGGAAAGTCTCGCAGTCCTATTCGAGTCAAATTTCACGTACTTGATAGGCTTGAAAGACAGATTTCGCCTTCTCATGCTTCGTAATAACAAAGAGGCCATCCGATTCAGGAATTACCTGGATGTCCAGGTGTAGGAATTGAGTTGAAGTCCCATAGCTCATGCCCTCAGGGTCATGAGTGTAAGATAGAGTCTGGTCCTTTATTTCGATAATATCTAGCGGATAGATCCAGAAAGGATTCTCAGGGACCCGTGGTTGGTCAGGATCTAGGAATCTGCGAATAGCCGGGTTATTGATAACATGCAGATCATCAACATATATGAACGACAGTTTGAATACTGAGGCTATATCATAGGCTCTGAGTTTGATCAGTTTGATCAAAGATCCATACTCATACTTTAAAAAGTAAATGTTGCACCAAATAGGCGAGCATGGGAGTCCCATCGGTATCCCCATTACTTGCCTCCATACCGAATTTTCAAACACCGTATAACACCTTGCGAGGACCCACTGGCACAGGCCAATGATCATATCTGCATCTAGAGAGAGGGAGTTCACCGAAGGTGGTAGATGAGTTTTGGTTATAGAACACCTTACTTTCCCATTTCTCATATAGGTGCATCTCACCAAAGAGCAATCGTCAGAGTTTCTCATTTCACAAAAAACCATCCTTACGAAAAAGGTTACAGCATTGAGCAAACCATCATCAGTATCATTGATGGGGATGTTTTCAAAACATTTGGCAATGTCCGCTGAGAAGACAGAGAAGATCTTAGTAGGCAGATTAAAGCAATACTCCTAAACACAATCGATGATCCACCAAAAGGTAGTGTCAATACCAAGGAGGGCACGAGTGAATTTTTCTCTCTTATGGCAGTGTCGCATGACAGTTTCCCTGATGGTCTTCAGGACAGCATCAATAAGCATCGTAGGACCCGTTAGGAAGGAGTCAGATGAATTTGTAAGCCATCTGAACGTCGTCTTGTGTTGTTTGAAGATAGTCATAATGTAAGGGAGGTCAGTTGAGTCATTCCTTACCATCGGGTAGGACTTCTTTAAGGACATTAAGGCCTCATCAACGACTCGTTTAGAAAGAATGTATGAGAATTCAAAGTCTGGACTGGACAGTCTCTCGAGTGCCAGCGCTTTTAGTGAGGAATCGTACACCATTCTTAATCTAGGGAGGGATGGAGCTGATACCGCTTTGCACAAGGGAATTCCGTAACTCATTGGTAAGTAAGTTTTTCACTATGCTCGTCATATGTTGGACCAATGGGTTGGGGATAAAATCCCTTCGTTTAATGATGTTGATCGTTTTCTCCCATCCATCCATTAGTGCCTCTAGGGCCTAGGTCCTGAGATCTCGTCGGGTATCTCATCAGGATGTGGTTCAGTCCCTTCGCAATGGTCTCCTCAAGTACCAAGTTGTTGGCGATACTTGGTTCCATTGTTAGCACATGCTCCGATGGTTCACTACATGGTTGAGTCATTTCCCATGTTTCCGGATTAAAAAAGGATTTAAACTGGCGGAATTTGGTGCATGGGTATGACCTCTCATTAGTCATACAATCATATCATTCTTCCAAGTTGAAAAACTTGAAGGTAGCGGCAGGCTTGTATAGATAGCGACCAATTGGGTCGTCATAAGTCCATCCAAAAACTATGGTGAGGAATGTAGCTAAAATATAAGCATTCACAAATCGTTCAAGGACAGACTCAAAAATCCTCATAAAGCCAATACCATCTAAGATTTTTCCCACATAGTGGATATGCACAAACATAGTTGAGGCCTTCAAACAATTAGGTAATACTCTCCAGATCATTCTCCTTGACGGTCCCTCTTCCACGCGTCCTCTGCCTACCTGCACACACTAATATACGCGACATCTTGAGAGTGGTTCTTCATTAATTGATGAAGATTGCACGTTGGGCGTTCCTCTGACCTTTGTCCCTCCCACCGGCAAGCTGTGCGGGTAGGTTCACCCTTCCGCCACCAACTGATGTGATCCTCGAATCAGGTGGGGGAGAATCACCCAAGGAACGGGTAGGTGGAGGGGTGAAACTCACAAAACTATCCATAGAGCCCTGTCCATCAACACGGGGCCTTTTGGCCCCAGAGGTCGTAGCTGTATCAGCAGATATCCCCCTCTTTTTAACATACTTGCTCATGAGGAGCAACTTTGCGCACTCTTCGAATGCTTTCTGATCAGCTCCGTTCATACCAGTTAGGACGGTCTCAACAGTCAAAGATGGATTCATGACAATCTTTTTCGCCAACAGCATCATGACCTCTCTGATGCCACCAAAAGAGATGGAAGTAAGGACAAGGGGCTTCCAGCACGTGGACAAACATTTGATCAGAGAAGACACCTTCGCTCTGGGTGTCGGGGCATCAGGGTACAAGACATCCAGGTGATACAGGAGGAACTAGACAAGGTGATCGAACCAGGCGGGGCCAGTACCGTAGTCGGCGTTTCCTTCGAACGTGCATCGACACTTAATGTATGACCTACCTACGTTCCAGATCCTCTTGGGCTCAGCAAGAGCAGAGGAGTTCTAAGGAGGCTTATTACCCTTGATCAAAATTGTAGGGCGAGAAAGGGAGCATTTATTCGAATCTATGGCGTTCATGGGAGGGAGGAAGACACAATTTCCATTGAATGAAAACTTAACATCAGGAGGTGTTGCGTTCATCTCGAGGGCCTCGTCAACGGCTTGCTTCTGCTCATCCTGCATCAATGACGCAAGGAGTCGATAGCCTCTCTGATCAATGGGAGCCAATAAATTGAATGTTTCCAGCACCCAAATCTTTCCAGAGAAAGCAGTGGACATCGTCTCTACCCATCTATGAGAGGTGAGGGGAAGGAACGCATTCCTCCTCATGTCAGTGTATGTCTTCTTCTTTGAGTACTCCATACTGGCTTTCGTTCGAGTCATCTACAGATCCTTCTTCCTCCGATACTCTTTTTCCTCCTCCGTCAACTCATCCTCCTCATCCTCCATTGTCTCCTTATCCACAATAGTTGACGTACATACCTTTTTTTCCCTGTGAAACTAGGAGTCGACAACCTAGAGTTTCACCAACTTCACCTCCACATCAATGCTGCCCTCATTGATAGATTTGTCTTCCCTCTCAACTTCACCCTTGACCTCGGTGGTGGCCCTGGCTAATCTATTCAGCGTATCGACAAAATCATTCCTCTTGTGCCTATAGACGTAGATTAACTTGGCTCAGTTATTAAACGACAAGTGGTCAATCAATAGAAGTGCGTGAATCTCGGGAGAAACAGATCTAGATTTAACCTCCTCGATCACTTGCTTTTGGGCATAGGCAATCAAGGTCTGTGTGGGTCGTGACGGGGGGTGGAAACGGGCGAGCCATGCTCTGTCACCAGTGACCAGATCAGCCATCCACAGCGCTTGGGGTGCGACGAAATCCTTGAACAATGAGACAAGCAAAACGATCGTACGCATTCCACGAGCACTAAATCACTAAAAATCAAAGATATAGGTAAATAAATGTGCGTAAGTGTCAATCATTAGAGTATACCTTATCCCAATTATGTGTCACAAATGATTGGTCACGGGTACCAACCACGAGAGGAAACATCCACCGAGAGTACCTCTCCCGAATGGACACGTGTGTGTCGATATGTGTGAACACATATTGCAGGCTCCTAAGTACATAACACATATGTACACCAAATCATTGTCACATCACAGGATAATCCTCCGGAAGACCTAACACATTCATCATCCTATACCATAGATCCTCCGCAGTCACGCTGGAAGCTGAAAAACCATTCTCCTTCTCTAAAGCTCATACAGGATGCAATGAGGGAATAAATAAAATACAATAAAAATAAATAAATAAAATTAAAAGGGTAAGGGGAGGAATAATAATAATAATAATAATCATAAGGCTACGCAGAAGAAGGAGACAAAGAGGAAGAAGAGAATAAAAAAAAAGGAGAAAAGAAAAGAAAAGAAGAGAAGATAAAAAAAGAAGAGGACAAAGAAGAAGAAGAAGAAGACGAACAAGAAGACGACGACGATGACGACATCGACGAAGAAGACGTCAAACATTAGGACCATGATTTATGGAGGACAGCCATTTACACTCCTCCTCATGTTCATCGAAAAAGAATCCGCACACACTCCTCATTATCCATCAAGTATCGAATGTGTTTCAATCCTCACGTTCATCATCAAATAACTTTCCGCACAAGCAATTCCCTAGCTTAGTATACCTCCTACAATCAGATCACACACCCGGATATACCAAGGTTCTCATACCCTTAACCATTATGAAACACATGTAGTGGACTCACGATCATTCCTAGAGTTGAAATACCCCACCCATCTCGTCATAACAAGATTTCCATGACTCAATTCTACACAGATACATTAGGCCCTCACTCGTGTCACGCGCTAAGGTCCCCTATCACTCAACACGAACACCACACAATGCTGAGGTACCCAACGCTTTACAAGAAAACAATCCTCGTGAGAAAATAATACACGAAAACTTCTGGAACATTGGTCTCATCAGTGTATCAGGGGTCAATGCCGAAAGAAACTTTACCACAATCTATCTGAATTTTCATAGCAACAACGTTGACATTACGCCCTACCCTCGTGATCGATCTATGCAGAAGAGGAGGAAAAAAGGGGAGAAGAAGTAGGAGAGGAGGAAGAGGAAGGAGAAGAATAGGAAGAAGAAGAAGACTAAGACTACGGAGGAGAAGAGGAAGAAGGAGAAAAGGAAGAAGAAGAAGATGATGAGGCAGATGAAGACGAAGAAGACGAAGAGCAGGAAGAGGAGGCGACCGATGACTTCCTAGCCGAAAGTAAGGCTTATACGCATCCGTTATCATCGACCAATTCTACCAAAGTCACGGAAGCATTCTGGTTGCACCGAAACTATCGAAGGGCACATTTGGACTACCATTCAACAGGATCTCGGAGCGTTCAGCAAGTAGAATAACTCGTCATAATCTACACAATCGTGGATGCCCCAATCATCTTTATAAACAGCATTTATTCACAATTACACATTTATCCACCTCATAATTACAACTTCCTCATTTCTCAGGAAACCACAATCCCTTGCATCGACGTTCGCGAAGAGCCCAAAAATAACCAAACGATGTCTCATAAACCGATTAAAGAATCCTTATCTGAAATTATCATAGCCTCCATCTCTACACAATGCAGAACCCTTGGTCTCTAGGTACAACCCAACCCCTCATCGCCGACAAAAAGACTCATGGTCGGAGGGTGTTCCTCGTCACAAAACCATGCAGATCACGTTCCATGACCACGCAGCTTGACACAGGAGATCCTATCAGCAAACAACATAGCCTGACCACAGGACAATCACAAAAAATCGCTTCCCCAATCCCAACGATTGATTTCACACGCTTCATACGCAACATCCACATAATTCAACAGGCAACAAGCGACAGATGACAACGTGATAAGACATCGCAAGATT
>BFEA01000195.1:1225398-1244873 GCA_003427395.1 Chara braunii | reverse complement strand
TGTCCCCTTCCCCCGCCTCCCCCCCGGTCATCACCCTCCTGATCCCAACCGGGATCTCCCTCCTCGACTCCCCTGAATCCCTCCCGACATTACCCGACGCTTCTTTCGGGTCTGAGTGTGGTGGAGAAAGGTAAAGACGAAGGGAGAGCTGTGCGAGGACGTGAGAGGAGACAGAGCGAGAGAGAGAGCGAGAGGTGAGTCACGCGGACGAGTGGGGCTATCCGGAGGCACACTGGTTACTCTCCGTGTTGAGCTATCAGCGAACCAAGCCAACCTGTCATTGTTCCACCAAGCTCGCCATCCTATCCACCCAGGGATCCTGTGCCCTGTCACAACACAACCACTATGGCCAAGACCAAACACCAACGAGCACACAGGAAACTCGAATCCATGCTACTATACAGGGGGATTGCCACACACTATGCGCAGAACCGGCTGTTAGAGGAAAAGGGGAAAGATAAAGTGGTAACAATGGGTCTGCAACAAACCCCACAACCCCACAACCAGGAGAATGATACACAGACCGGGATCACAAGGAAACGATCTCCCACACCATGCTTGCACAGGGACTTCAACCCCCTCGTCCTCCTCCCACACTGAGACACCCTCCCCCTCATCTTTCTAGGCTGAGAGGGTGAGGGGAACCCCTGTCCAGGACACCATCACAATCCAACGGAAAAAAGAAGGTGTCAGCAAGGAGAGGGGGGAGAAGTGGAAAATCCCTCTGAAGAACCTAACAACTGCAGGGGCGTTCTTCCTGTTCCGCCTCATGGTTGCTTTCGAAAACCGGGTCCTACAATAGGCAGGTAAATCCACTGTCGTCAAAGCACTCCTAGAAGACGCAGTTAAAACAAGGGACCATCTGTACTCTAGACACGCAAGTAACTGGGCATTCCATGACGACGCGGCCTATAAATCAACAAATGATAAAGTGGGCTGGATCATAGAACGTCTAGCTGCATTCAAAGGATCTCAATCGAACGCACGAGAAATGTTCTTGATCCAACCCATGTCTTCCTTTGTCATCACTATTCTCTGCGTCACAGAGGAAGAGAAAAGAACAATGGACAAGTGGAAATCTCTTCGCTGCGAAAGATCATAAGTCCGCATCTATCCCTGGTCCCCCCCAAAGCCACAACGTCCTGAGGACCGCAGAGAACAAATGATGCGAGGACACTTTTGGGTAGAATTTCGGCATATCCCGGTTGAAATCCAAGCAGCCTTCGTCCTGGATTTTGCCGAACGTTATGATGTTGTGGATTTTATCGACCCACTGCCCCCCCGAGTGGCTCGCAGGGATGACTATCTGATGTTGACCATCAACCTTGTAGATGACCACCTCTTTTCAATTGATGATGTCATTCCTTATTGTGTGGGGGGCAAACTGTATTGGATCCATACTGCCCATAAACGCAGGCCTTGGTGTTTCAAATGCCAAGCTTATGGGCACCTGTTTTCTGATATAGCCTGCACCCGCCATCCCGCACACATAGCCAAACCCACAGGCCGTCTGCGGAAGGACCCCTTTGATGAATCCAGGTGGCGTACAGTTGACCCAGGTCACGAGGGGTGGGTCTATATTGACTCACTCGGAGGAAAAGAAGGGGGAGCTATAGGATGGACGTGGGAGGGACATGGGGAACCGCAACATAACTCTCACCCCCCCGCCACTTGGATCCCCCCCAAAGCGCTGGAAACACATCTTAAATCCCCCCAGGCGGGGTCCAAGAAACAAGAGAAACAAGAGAAGCAAGCGGTATGGAAGATCGTCGGGAACAAAAACAAGGATCGTGCGCAGAAACCGAACCAAGAAAAGAAGAGCAATGAAAATGGTGGCGATGGCGGGAACCTCATTGCTTGTCTGGATAATGAATCCCAATCAGTTGAAGGAGATAGAGGGGACAAAGAGTTGGCGCGCAACAGGGATAATGAAAACCGCTTTGCCTGCATGGAGGATGAAACCAAACAGCTGCGGCTGGAGGAATAGCGTATTCAAAATGAACAAGGAGGAGGAGGGGGGGAGGCAGAGCAGATTCCCCTCCAGCGTATTCAAAACGAACAAGGAAGAGGGGGGGGGGGCAGAGCAAACCTCCCCAGAAAAACCACCCCCGGGGCATCTAATGCCCTCTAATGAACCAGACACAGCCAATAAGGAACACAGGCAGGATGAAGGGCAGCGGGGGATAAGGCTGAAGCAGCAAGCGAGGAATCTCCCAGCACAACATGCAACGCAGCAACCACATCAACTGCAGAAGGACCATCAGCCARATCATTCCGGACCGAAGAATGGGCAGCCTTTGGCCCCGGACTTTTGMTCGGATGCCTTTGGTGCACARCAGATGGAAGTAGACACATCCCCGYCCCCCCCRKATGTAGAAATGGAGGAAGCACCGWAAGACCCGGCTGACCCGGATGCCCCTCCTCAAGAGATGAGCCTGGACCAGAAGATTCAGGTGGTGGCAGACTGGATATTAAAACACCTTCAATCGGACTRCCCGCATGATAATGACGAGTACTGGGACAGGTCCTACATTGAGCTAGTGACACTTCTCAACAACAGCCCATCGTTGAGAACTGCACTTACTTCTGGTCCACCCCCCCATCTGACTTGGGCGGAAGCCTTTCAGCGGATTCTGGCAATTGCTCGCAGCCGATTCCGCCCCACCGCTGAAACTAATCCTCCCCCCACCGACCACAACGACGACGAGGATGGAAAGAGACCCACAACAGAAGAAGGACTGACGTCCCGAAGACTCAAGGTGAGACAACTCATAGAGAGGGGCCTCTTTGAGACACCACCTACCAAACAGAATGGCGTGCTTGCACTCCCCCTGAGGAAGACGGAAGGGAAATGGGAATTGGGCCTTTCCCCGGTCGGCGAGTATGGGGGAGTAACATTACACGGGTGCGAGTTCGCACCCCAGGAAAGCAACAACTGGGAAAGAGCTAAAGTCTTCACTTCCCAAATGCGTGCCTTCATTTCCAATCACTATGCTCCAGGGGCCAAAGCGGCCCGGAGATTCGAAGACTGTGATGAACAATTGGCAACAAACGACTTGTGCTTGCTCTTTGACCCCGGAAAGTCTGCCAGTCTCGGTTGGTACAGCCACAATGCTCTCCTCGACCTTCAATGTGCAAAAATCAAAACCAGCGAATTCTGGTCTGAAGACGACGTCTGTAGCCATCTTTGCAGGATGATCCGGAAAAAGGTCTTACATCTGAACACATGGGATGTCAAGCAATGGCATCCCCTGTGAGTCGCAACTATACGTAACCTTACACAAACCGCACGCAGCCATGGACGATCTTGAAACATTATATTGCAGAAACCACGCATGGAAGAAATGCGTAGGCTCTGCCGACCTAGACCCGTGCTCCATTAATGTAAACGGCTTGGCCTCATGCAAACCCGAAAAACGGCAAGCCATTTGGACCAGCTCAAAGGAATAGGTGGCAGACGTTGGCCAGATGTGATTTGCATACAAGAAATACATCTACAAGATAATCCTGATCACAATAGAGCCCACAAACAAATCTGCCCCTACACCGCCATAAGAGCACACGCACAGAGACCCGACTCTGCAGGTGTAGCAATCTGGGTCCCCCCAGACTCCAGATTCGAGCCTGTTCATTGGGTTGTGGATGAGGAGGAAGGACGATGGGTCTCGGTCCTGTGTATGCTAGAAATTGAACTTCTTTGTATCCTCTGTATCTATTCACCAAACTCCGTAGGGGACAGAAGGGATTTCCTAGGAATGCTAGGAACACAAGTCCCGGATGGCATCCCTTTAGTAATAGCTGGCGATTTTAACGCTACCCCCGACAGATGGCTAGACAGATGGAATCCCCAGGACTCCCCCTCCTTCGCTGTGGCAGAGGATGAGCAAATGCTTGCTGACCTTGGAGCCTTCCTCTCGGTCTTCGACACCCGCCTACACCCCCAAGAACGGGCCTTCACATGCATACGCGACAGCGACCCGACACGACTATCGAAATCCCGCATTGATTTAATCTTACTCTCCAACGACCTTGAAGCGGCATTACATTGGGCCCTAATTCTTCCACGAAGCCCCCACCCGGGGCTGGACCATAAAGCCTGCGGCATCATTCTAACAATGAGAAAGATACCCGATCAAGGACCGAGCTTCTTCAAACTTAATACCTCTTTCCTGAAAGATTCTTCCTTTGTGCAGATGATTCGTTCAGAATGGGTCTTTTGGCGTCATCAAAAACACCTTTTTGACTCTCGTATAGTGTGGTTTAACAATGGTCTTATCTTTCTAGCCAAAAAATGCAAAGACTTTGCCAAAGCTAAAGCTGCCTTAAGACAACAGCAGGAAATGTCAACACATAACCAACTTATCTCACTAGAACGCCAGGCAGAATCACATCCCCCTAACTCGTCTCCTCAAGATTGGCAACAACTCACTTCCTCCATTCAAAAAGTCAAAGACCAACTGCTGCAATACGCACTACATAGATGGCAAGGAATTAAGATCAGAGGTAAGATGTCCAAACTCATGCACGACGCCTTAATGGACACTCATTTTTTCTCCATAGCCACCGCCCGTTCACGAAGAACGGTCATCGAAGCCTTTTATGACCTGAACGACACTAACATCATTGCCACTGACACAACACACTGTACATTGATTACTAGGACATTCTTCAAAGAACTTTACGCATCCCATATCTCATCTCCTCACGGAGAAGAACGAATCAGAGAAATCCAAAACTTTCTAAGGCCAATGGACCGTCACTTATCCGCCGGCCAGCGCGACAGCCTAGAGAGGGAACTGACGAAAGAGGAAGTGTGGGCAACACTTCTCCAAATGAGGAAGGAGAAAACTCCGGGCATAGATGGGTTCCCTAAAGAATTCTGGGAAGCCACCTGGATAGATCTGAGTACCGATCTGTGGGGTTACTATCAAGATGTTTGGGAAGCAGGTAACTTAGGGAAAACCGTCGGGAAAGGTGTGTTATCCCTTCTATATAAGAAAGGAGACAAAATGAATATCAGGAATTACAGACCCATCACGTTGCTCCCGGTGGTCTATAAAATGTTTTCCAAAGCACTGGCCAATCGCATGGTGGCAGTCTTGGAGGATGTTATACACCCGGCATAAACAGGATTTATGTCAGACAGGAACATACAAGAAAACATCCTGCTAGTCAATGACGTGGTACAGCTAGCGCGTCGACACCGGGCAAATGCGGCCATTATCTTCATGTCTTCCGGCGATGGATTAAGATCCTCCATACTCAAGCCACTACCTGCGTTCAAGTTAATGGGTCAGTCGCCCCTCCGTTTGAACTTCAGTGTTCGGTCAGATAAGGAGACCCGATTGCCCCCTACCTCTTTTTAGTGATAATGGAGGCCCTATCAGCTAACCTTCGTCATCATAAGGACCATACCCGACTCAAGATATCCAACATCCCTGAAGAAGCAATCCCTATCTGCTCCCTGTTCGCAAACGATCTCACCATTTTGATGGAGGCAACAGAATCTAATATGAGGGAAATTCAATTGCTCATGAACAAGTTTTGCGTACTATTGGATGTCTGTGAATTGGGGACAAAAAACGATTGGATGGTGGATGCACCATCAAGGTGGACGACCCCCAGAAAGACCGCAGATTACTTGGTGCGCTCACGAAGACCCGCTAAGAATTCTAGGAGCTCTAGTCACTGTAAACGGGAAACCACCAGCTAATAATCAATGGTTGGCTGGACCGGCACAGACCAAATTGGAAAAATGGAACAACAAACGTACCTCCATATTTGGGCGAGCACTGGTGATAAATAATGTAATCCTGGTCACCCTATGGTATAAAGCTATCCTATGGCCCCTAAGCGTAGGGGGGATTAAGGCACTGAAAAAACAACTGGTGGCCTTCCTCTGGAGGGGAGATAGCAACAAGTCCCACGTCATAAGTCGAGTGGCATGGGAGTCAGTGATTCAGCCCAAGAACGGGGGCGGATTGGGAATTGTGGATCCGACCACACAATTTCAAGCCCTCACATTTCGCTGGCTTCAACAGATTATTTTCTCTACTTCATCCCCCTGGGCCCTCTGGCAAATATAGGAATGGGGACCCCATTGACAAACAATGGGTGCGTCTCATATGCACTTGGAGGAAAACTCCCCCTCCACTTCGCTCATCACTAGAAAGGTGGGAAGAGATATTCAGGCAACCCCTTTTCGGCAACCCTCTAATAGAAGATTTTGCAGGGCGCGTGTGAAACAGCTCGGAGTCTCCATGGAAAGGATGGGTAAAACATGGGGCCCAAAGGGTGGGGGATCTTCGGGATAAGGAGGCGGGCAACTGGAAGAGCATAGGGAGGATGCGTACATGGTTGCGGTACTGCCACCTCATAGAAAACGCATTCAATGATCTCATTGAGAGTTTCCCTCTTCATTGGTTCACCATCCTCAGGAAAGACCCTAGTCTAAAGGAAGGGGACTGGGTGGGGTTACCTAACCATGACAAAGAAGTAGGGTGTGTACACCTTCTAGGACCTAAAGACGCACTAATAGAAGTCTTGTCCATCCAAAAAGAGGGTAGACTGGAGTGGAATCAACAACCCCTTATCTGGAAGGACCAAAAGGAGGTATATAGCATCAGGGCGCTTGACGAGGATTGCTGTCCGAAGGTGTACTGCCCAATGACCCCAATAGAGGATCCCCCCCAGATCCAGCGGAATGGCGATGGAACTTAGGCAACCCGGTCCGAAAAGGGGAAGATATAGAGCTAACGTTACACAATCTAAAAACCAAATCAGCGTACCGGATTATCAGACCCAAATGCAGACTAAAGGATCGAGTGGAGGACAGATGGTATCGCCATCTCAACATAGACCGTAGTCTGCTTAAACCCATTCGATCGTTCGCTCACCATAGCTGCAGGCCCGCCAAGATCTCGGCCCTCCAATGGCAAATCGGACATAGGTGCCTACCAACCAATGATTGGTTGATAGACCACACACGCTTGGAACAGCAAGGGAAAGCACTTCCATGGTGCCACAAATGCTGTCTGGGCTTCCCTGGGATGAAACGAGCAGAAACTATCGAACATTTGTTTCTTCAATGCCCTGCTTCCGTACTATTGCGGAGAAGCTGGGATAGAATCTGGCGCCACATGGTTCCCAGCGTGACACGGACCTGGGACTGGAGGGCCATACTCCTCGGACACTACCCCCCAATACAGGGAAACACATTTGCAGGAAATATGTTCAAATTGGGCAGGCGAAGTGGTTTATGGACCTTTTGGTGGAGGCGCTGCATTTTAGAGTTAGAAGGGGCACAGGTGGAGGACGGAGAAGCCATGGAACAAGTACGGACATTGGTCCAAATTGAAATTGAGACACAATGGAAGGCAGCCAAAGATAAGCTCGACCAGTCACACACTTGGGGGGATATGAACATGATCATCTCCCGCTTTTGTGAAGACTGGCTGGGGGGGGCTAGGGAAGGCTGGGTGGCAGAGACAACGTGGTCTGGTTTCAATCAGAAGGATGAACCCCGGGAGGGATTGCCAAGGGAATACCGGTTGATTTTCCACGATTGGATCAAAATTGATCCAGGCGTCCCTTTACGGCCAGCCCTGGACTTTGTAGATCCCTTCCCTCCCCACCCGTTGTCCCTGATGGAAGTACTGCCCGCGACATGATACACCCAGATCCGTCCTTAGTCCATTTGTTTCATTTAGTCCACCTTGCCCAGTCTAGCTCATTCAGTTCATCTAGTTCATTTAGTTCCTTTAATGCACTCGGTGCAAATCAGTTCTTTCAGTCCAGTTAATCCAGTTAATCCAGTCAGATCTTTAGTCAGATCTTTAGTTCCTTCAGGTCATCAAGCTCATTCCAGTTATTCAGCTTATTCAGCTTATTCAGCTTATCCAGGTTATTCAGTTTATTCAGTCTACTCAGGTTATTCCAGAAATAGGCTCTGAATAGGCTCTGAATAGGCTCAGAACAAAGTCTAGAATGGCCCAGGAGTTGAACAAACAAGGCTCAGTATCGGGGGATGGCATGATAGCATGATAGCACGATCAGATAGATGGGCTGAGGAACAGAAAGGAACTGCTCGTGCCCCCAAGCAGCCCTGCTGGGCCTAGCCTGAGACACTGTTTTCTAGCTAGAAGGCGGACTAGGGCACAGGCAGGGACCACTGGTGCCCCCCAGTGATCCGGCTGGACCCTAGACCAAGGTTTCAATGGGACGCTGGACCCGGTTTCCAGCCTGCTATCGCATGTTATCTCAAGGATTCTCTTGATCAAATGTAAGGGATGCTGGACCCGGTTTCCAGCAGGTGATGCTCCCCACCAATAGATGGAGCCTGCCTGGGGGTGCTAGCGGTGTCTGCTCTTATCAGCACCCATAGCACTACCCAAGGTCAAGTTCAAAAAAAAAAAAAAAAAAANAAAAAAAAAAAAAAAAAAAAAAAAAAAAAAAAAAAAAAAAAAAAAGAAGAGGCGGAAAACCAAAGAAAAAAAACACCATGAAAGTCTTTCAAGTGTGCAAAATTGAGAGTAAGTGGAAGGAGGCCTCGAAAACCCGGGGCCAAGTCCCACTAGATATGCTGAGTTTCGGGAACGACTGAATCTGAACGTGTTTGTGGAGATGTGCTGAAATTGTGACGAATTTCCTCGACCACACATCCAGATTCAGGTGTTGAAGAAACTGAAAGCTGGTAGTGGGACTTGGCACCCGGTTTCGAGAATCACAACGTTCCAAGTTTCCATCCACTCTCAGGCTTGGACCCCACTGGCTGGTCGTAGCTGGCCGCCAGCCTTTGGAAGAAATGTTTTGAGACCCCACTTCTGGGGGCAAATGCAAACACAACGCTTTTTTGTTTCCACTCTGCCTACCTCCACTTATATAGCACACCAACCAATCCCCATGCCTCCTTTCCACACGGGATGTCTAGAGTCCGCCAGCATACCAGCCATCCCGTGGCCAAAGGACGCACGGGGATTGGTTGGTGTGCTGAAAAAGCGGAGGCAAACTTGCCCGAAAAGGCAACTCTTCCTTATAGGGTAACAGAAACCTCAGGAAGTGCCGAAAATTGCTGTGGCAGTGGAGTTCCATTTCGCTTGCGCTACAATGTGTGCTGGCGGATGCTTTCCTGGCCGCCAGCTACCGCCAGCCAGTGGGGTCCATCACTCAGTTCTCAACGTGGCTCTATGCCGGCGAAAATTGCTGACCTGGGTCCAGCAAATAAAATGAAAAAGAAAAAGAAAAAACAGCAAAAAATGAGGACATCACAATGATCACACCAATAAAAACGGGAAAAATTAAGGGCATCACACCACTGCAGGGAATATTCCTTCACAAACCACTGGACCCTAATGGACCAAGGCCAGCTGGGGGGGGTGCAGTAAAATAATAGTCAGGGCAGAACATCAGGGAATATGTCTGTGGCCATTATTGGGCCCTCTTGAACCACCACTACACACCCTGTGGAAAAACAATGATTGAGTTTGCCTACACCCGTGGATATATCCCCCCCCCCCAAAAAAAAAAGAGTTTGCGGACATGGGAATCTTTTGGCGGCTCAGGGCCACCGGACCAAAATACCAAAATAGCTGGCACCGCCACCCAAAAAGAAAAGAAAAGAAAAGAAATTGTGCCCGCGCTGGTCTTGTTTTGTTTCTTCTGGGAAAGCATATCCAATCAGACCATCAGTCGTGCGAAGCTTCCATGAGTTGATCATGGAAGTATCTGCTCTTATCAGCACCTCCCCCACACCCGTTGGTGATGTGTCACCGAAAAAAAAAAAAAAAAAACAAGAAGAAGAGAGAAAAAGAAGGAACTACTCACAGCGCAGCACAAGTCCAGATGCACTCTTTTTTCTTTTCTTTTTTCTTTTTGTTTTAACATGCGGGGCTGGTACCACGGGAGCTGACAAGAGGAGCACTCAATGGGGTCCCAGAAGAGGTAGAGAGTAACCAGAAGTGACACAAAGGTAGAGAAGCAATGGAGAGAGAGGAAGGATAGTTTCAGTTCTAATAAATAAGACAAGTGAAACGACTCTTCCACCCCTCTTCACCTCCAGGATCTTCCTCCACCAACTCGTCACTTCAGCCAAGCAAGTCTCCCAAAAGGTACCAGCTATGGCACCCAACCTCCAGCATCAATGCAGGAATTGGAGGTTGGTGGCTGCCTTCTTCAGCCTCCTGATGTACCCAGCTGGAGCTCTAGCATCACCAGCACAGATGTAAGTCAAGGTAAAGCTTCTGACTGTCTCACTCTCTCTCCACTCACAGTTCTGATCACCCTCTTCCTCACCGTACCTCTAAGCAACAGCTATGGTGGCGGGAGCCATTTTTAGGCATGGCTACAATTGTCTCTCTTTCCTTCCTGGGCTGGCGGCAGTGCCGTACCCCGTTCACCGTTCACGGGGTCTGTGGAAGGAGACCGGTTACCGGTCATGGAGTTCACGGCGTTCACAACACGGGAGTTCATGGAGTTGACGGAGAGCGGTATTTTTTTATTTTTATTTTTTTTTGGCTGGGGGGTATGTTTGTTTTTTGAGAAAACTAGGGCGGTGTCAGGGTTACAGTTTGAAAATACATTTCAAACTGCCGTTTTGGAGTCCAGTCCCCTCTTAAGTTTACACTGCAGACCAAACTCCGCCGTCGCGTGGCTGTCGCAGGACTGAGGGCCTCTTTCGACACCACTACAAAACCCTTACTTTGTAAGGGTGCCCTTACGGCGAAAAAGTGATTAATGTTCCCTTACCTCATTTTTCGTTCCACAACCACATACAAAAACCCTGCACTTAGGCGCACTTACATTTCAGGTGCCTTTGTTTGCGTTCTAATTGGCCGAAAGACACACCTGATGTTAAACAAAATAAAAAATAAAAATGGTTCTTTTTCGGACGTAAGGGTGCCACCCCCTACTTTCAAGTCACCTCCACGGCCGTCCTTATGGTAAGGGCCGTTTTGGCTGGGCGGTACTTACTTTTGTAGGGCCCGCCCTTACGGCCGCGAATGTGAAAAAATATTAAACTTCTTTTTCTTCGTGATTAGGGAGGGGTGGAACAATGAAAACCTTAGGGCCTCGCTGCACCACTGTCGTAAATGCGATTTTCGACAGTTCCTCTTCGCCACACAGGCTGTCGAAGTCGGAGACGAGAAGAAAATTTGCAAGTTGTCAGAGAATGCTTCTCGACACCTCCCTCCTGTCGAAAGTCGTTGAATTCCCAGCCTGCTACTCCGATGCTTTCGACACTCCTCGGCTGCGCCGTCGACTTCGCTTCGAAATTTGGTGAGTGGGGGTAAGGTCGGGATGGACTGATGCTTGCTGTACCCTCGGGCGCGTTCTTCTTTTTCCATCTTTCTTTCACAAGTGCGTGCACTGTACAGTGCTGTGTGGCGAAGGGGGGGCAAACTGTCGAATGGAGGCTGTCGAATTTGTTCTGACAGCCGTCCGATTTTTTCGACTTCTTACATGTAAGGGTTTTGTAGTGGTGTCGAACCAGGCCCTGAGTTTGTAACTGCAGTCTAGTCATCCACTTTGGAGGGTCAGGCCGGTTTCCAAAAAAGAAAAGAAGAAACAAAAAAAAAGATAGTGGCACTGTATCTTTCCATGCTCTACCGAAAGATTCACTNTTTCCAAAAAAGAAAAGAAGAAACAAAAAAAAAGATAGTGGCACTGTATCTTTCCATGCTCTACCGAAAGATTCACTCTCCGTTTCCACGGCTGATCTCCAAATGTGCAAGAGGAGAGTGAATCTTCCCCAGAACATGGAAAGATACAGCTCCATGATTTTTTTTTTTTTTTACTTTTTTTGGGATGGTAGATTTTTTTTTTTTTTGCGTGTTTTGAAGTGAACTTCATTATGTATTGCCGGAACAGCTCCATGATTTTTGTCTTCTGTGCAACGGGAATAAGGGGCCCAGCGGGATACACGGGCTGACAAAAACCCAGAGGCCCTAGGGGAGACACGTGCTGACAAAAACCCAGTTTCTTTCTTTTTTTTTGTCTCGTTTTTTTCCTTTCTCAGATTTCTCCATAAGATTCACTCTCGTTTTGTATGGCTCCACTACTCTCCAAATGTGCAAAAGGAGAGCGAATGTTCCTGTAGAACATGGAAAGATACAGCGCCCTTGATTTCTGTCCGTTGTGCATGTCAAGAACAGTGGAGCAAGGCCCCCTCGTTTTTTTTTTTCTTTTTTTTCTCTTTTTTCTTTCTTTTGTTCCTATAAATCTAGGCTTCGTCACGTGGCTGGCCACGGCCGCGATGCCTCGGCCACATCCGAGGTTTCAAAAAACAAAACAAAAAAAAAAAAAGAGAGCATCTCGTCGCGTGGTTCGGCCACGGCTGCAATTGTGGGCAGCAGAAGATGGCAGTTGTGGGCTCCTTCTTGCATCGGGCCAAGAGATTTACGAATTACCCTGCAGCAGTTGCTTCCTTCCTTCTTGCTCTGAAGATTGAGTTGCGTATTCGGGAGTTCTCTGATGAAATTTTTGACAGATCCATGATCAATTTTTCTTTGAAATTTGGAGGGGAATGGGACCATTGGGTCCGGTTGTTTACTGGGTGGGATAAATATTCCCGAACGAGAAGTGTTAGGTGCCGCTATTACCATGAGCTGGGGGCATGGTAGCGTTTGGGGCTGCTTATACGGGCTGGAGGCATGAGAGCGTCTAGGCTTGGTCCTGAGTACTGACCCCCCCCCCCCTTTTTATTGGTGTTGCTTCTAGGCTGTTCCTGTTGATTCTAAGCCTCTGACTTATTTGGTTTGGGTGCGGTGGCACCCGGTTCGGCCCTTGGTCTAGGGGCGGGCTTCCTCTATCTGATCCATAATCTGATTCGAATCTGTTGCGTTTTAGTGGGCCGTCGTATACGGTCAGGCCCTTTCTCTTGCCTGGTGGTGTCGGATGTCGGCCGAGTCCATGTCTATTCCTTTAAATAGGGAGCTCAATACGTCAACTGTGCTCAATCGTGACATGTGACCCCTGATGATTCTGGTCCGGCACCGGATGAAACGCGTAGGAGTTCGCCATGGGTATTGACGACTATTGACATGACGTCTATTTTCGGGCTGAGCTCATTAGGCTGGATGTATTGTTTATTTTGGAAGCCTATCAAGACTTGAGGTGTCTACTTCCCTTCTCCTCCTTCTTTTCTCCTCCTTCTTCTTTTCTGTCCTCTTGTCATTTTTGCAGTCTCTTGGAGTGATTTATCACGATCGTGCTATGTTGATTAGGCCTTCTGGCCGATATTGGCATTATGTGCATGATGTACCTACCATGGCTGCAATGCCTCGGCCACAGCCGACATAAAAAAAAAAAAACAGGAAAAAAAAGAAAAAAAAGAAAAGAGGAGGCCACATGGCGGACTGGACTGCAGTTGCAAACTCGGCCTTGCGACTTTTATGCTGTGAAATGTTTAGACTGCAGTTGAAACTTGGGACGGTACTGGACTGCAAATACAAACTGCTTTCATGACTGCGCCCTATTTACCCCTTGTTTTTTTATAGGAGGGTGGGGGACATCGAAGGGTAACTCCCTATAATTGTTTCAACACGAATAATATTTTTTTTAATTAAAAACGAAAAAAAAAAAATTCAACCAGCCAAAATAAGCATTTTTGTTTGCTATTTTCTAGGTCATTTCGATTTTTTTTTTAATTTTTTCAATGTCACCACGCTGTGGGGCTTGAGGGGAATGTATCTGGGGGAGCCCAAAAAAAGAAAAACAGAAAAAAAGGAAAAGAAAAAAAAAAGAAAGAACAAAGAAAAAAGAAAAAAAGAACACCACTCTTTAGTGGTCGTCCTGTTCACCGTGAACGGCCGTTCACAAAAAAAACACCAAATGAACGGTCACGTTCAAGTGACCGGTGCTGGTCACGTTCATGGGATCGGCACTGGCTGCCCAGATCGAGAAATTTCCACTGTTCGATGACGCAAATCCCGGGAGGGCAGGACACTGGTGGCCAGAGCACTGCTGGGTGAGATGGAAAGGAGAAGGGGAGGCTTGCACCAGAGAGGTGAGTCACCGCCAGGCTAGCAGTGCTCTGGCCACCAGTGTCCTGCCCTGCCACCATTTGAGTCATGGGACAGTGGAAATTTCTCTATCTGGGCAGCCCAGATGTGGAGTAGGACGGTGGAAATTTTTCGATGTGGGCAGACCGTATGTGGAGTAGGACGGTGGAAAATTTTCAATGTGGGCAGCCCAGATGTGGAGTAGGTGTCAGTGTGCCTTGGCCCGGGCCTGATATCTACTGGGACAAATGTAGACAGCCCTCAATTGTACATCAGATCTACTGGCTGTGTTCACCAGTACCCCAGGGGCTCTTAGCCCCCCTCTGATGCAAATGCATATGGACCTGCACGGCGCACCGATTCAGCCGCCACCGTGTTAACGCCTAAAAACATGGTAGGTACTGGTGTTAAGCTTGGTCCCTCTGATTTGGTATGGCCTTGATCAGGAGGAGGCTGTTCGATGTCTTTCTGAATTCTGTTTGCTTTGGACAGGCTGGGGGGCTCCAGGGGGTGGGAGGGGGAGGAGGATTGGTGAAGTGAGATGGGCAGGGGGGGAAGGGGCTGGGTCCGAGCCTCCTTTCAAGAACTTCAAGGATTTTCACCATTTTTTGGTCTGATTGGTTCAGTCTGCACCAGGGTGCTGCACTCCGTTCTGCTGCATCCTTTCCTGATCCTTTCCCTCCCTCTGGGCTGGCTATACTCTTTTTTTTTTTTTTTTTTTTTTGAATTGGACATGCTCCAATCTATTCATGGGGAGCAACACGTGCTGGGAACCGGGCCCACCGTCCCATTCAAAAACATATTGAGAAGATTATGTAAAAAACTTCGAGTTACCGGGCCATTACCCGGCTTCGGCTAAAGATGATAGCTATGCAATCTACACAGAGAGTTAGGTTCTCCAGGGATTGATCATGGGAATATTCAGACCGAAAACCACCTGCCTTTAGCAACTGTCAGCAGCTCAACCCTGTCCACCTCTCCCATATACCCTGATACCCAATCTCTACCAGGCCTCCCACCCCCAACTGCTAGGTTACAAAGTGGCACGACCCACCCCAGAAACCCCCCACCTGCTAGGCTACAGGGCAAAGCGACCCGCCCCAGCTCCCGCCAGCGTCGACTAAGTATCAGTTCACTAACATACACTAGAGTGCCTTCCACCCTCGACAACTCCCCAGATCTCTCTACCAGGTCTCATGCCCCCGTACCGCTCAGGTTACATGGCAGCGTGACCAAGCCCCAGCACCGACTAGCGTTGTTCTGACCTCATCCATTCGTAAACCACTGGGACCTAGGACATCAGCAGATGACAGAGAAGCCACCAATCGTCGCCATAGCTGTAGTCCCGATCATCCACTCTTTCAAGCACTGGCTGCAGACATCCAACCAAAAACACCATCTCAACCTTACTCTGGCAACACTTACTGCGGTAGAGGTACCATCTCCACCACTGCTGTACCCTATTTCCGCCCTACTGGCTCGCCCCTTCCCCACAGAGCGCATTATCCCCAACCATCTCCACAAACACAGTCCGCTGCAACCAGCATCAAAATTATGGAATTTTTTCCTATTACAACCTTAAAAATCACAACAATTCAGGGAACTCAAATACAAGTGCAGGAATCGTTACCTAAAAAGACAGTCAACACCTATTCTTCCCATAAGGAGAGAGGATCGGAGGGAACTACTTCTCTCCCCATGGAAATTCTTGCGCCTATTCACGTCGCTGCTGAATGTAGAAGGCTCACAAGAAACCGAGCGGATTACTCCCCCCCAAAAAACAAACTTCTGTCCTTTCACTGCCTCCGCTCGAAGGCGCCCCCTCACCTCCCAGCCCCAGTTCAGAACAGCCCTGTGAATCACTCCTGCTCGCTCAGCAACATGCAATACCCCCTAGAGCGTGCCCTCGCAGAGCTGAAGATCCCTCTTCCCTCGTGTCCCATCCCCTCCAAGTGAAACATCTCTCAACCTCTCACCTTGCTGAAAACAGCACGGCCCCTTGACCTCCCTCCCAACCGCCATGGCTGATCCAACCCGAATCAGCCTGGCCCAGAAGAGAACAAACCCACAATACCGCCCCTACCCTCTCAAGGATCACACCTCCCACCTTGTATAACCCTGGCAGGGAGGGGCTCCAAACCCTGAAGGAGATAATTCAATCAGCACCTATGAGCCCAAATCTTACAATATCACAGCTTGAGACTCGATTGTGACCAGTTTTTTGGAAATCCTTCAAACAGGTGACATCAAATATCGAATTCAAAAAATAAGAGCCCAAACTTGTGTACACAAATATAAAGAACAACGTGCAATTTATAATTAGACCAAAGGTGGATAAACGTACGACATCAATTTGACTTCAAGAAAATCAATTTGTAACCCTTTGTAATTCAAAATTTAGAAATCATTCATTGGGATCAGAGCAAAACTCTGATTTACGAATCTCAGATTAGGAATCTTGCTCAGGAAATACGAATTTAAGATTACGAATCCTGCTCAGAAAATACGAATTTCAGATTAGGGATCTTGCTCACAACAGAAAATACGAATTTCAGATTAGGGATCTTGCTCACAACAGAAAATACGAATTTCAGATTAGGGATCAATTACATCCAAAAAACACCTAAGATCCCATGAATCACATTTTAAACAAATCACAATTATAAAAGTGAAATCATTCAAAACAACCTCTGAAAAAATATCAGAAAAAACAGCCACAACTCAGGAAAAATCAGGGAAAAATCATGAAGAATCAGGAAACAGACAGTGATACCCAAAGGACACAGCCCCAATCACAGACTCTAGCTCCAAATCAAAATAGAGTCGTGGCAGCGACCTCATGCGATGCCTCTCGTGATATCCGTATCACAAAATCCCGTGACGTCAACAGCTTGAAGATAAAACAGCCACCTACCGCCTCTTTCATGATAAACAGACCGAGCAAAAGAACCTCCTCCTCCACTTTACGTTAATCACGTTGCCCCGTTGTCACTAAAACACCGCAAAGACCTTCGTCGCCCAAACTCACCCCCTCCGTTAAGCACTAAACAGGCGCCATCCTGCCAAGCAGGACATGCTATGGTCCGACCTCGTCGATCCCGCTGACGAGTGCCATAGGGGGTTCAAGCCACCAAAAAAACGGCACAAAGCAACCTACGGGGTCAAAAAGTCAGGGGGAGGAAGGGGCCGTGTCCATCCTGCTTGCCGCGCGCCTCCTAAACGTTCGTCTCACCACCACCATCTCCACAGTTCCGGCCTCGAGGGATCATCTGCCATGCGCACCCGAACGCCAGCAAAGACGAGCCGGCGGCGCGGCGCTCCCGGAGTCCCAGTCGCGCCGCGCTGCCCCCTGTATCGGCCTTGGCCTTGCTCAAAGCATTGAACTGGTTCGGATTGGGTGCGGAAGGAGAAGCAAATGCTTAAACCGCCAGTACCTACAGGGTACCGCATTCTTAGGCTCCCTCTGACTCGAGTGAATATAGCCCCGTGCGGCAGACCGACCGCGAAGAACGTGTAGGTACAGGTACGTTCTCATGACATTCTGGCAGCCCTAGATGGACTGAAGAGGCTGTTTCTCGCTCCTATATCTGACTCTGAATTTCAAAATGTCATTTTTAAGGGATGCTGGACCCGGTTTCCAGCAGGTGACACTCCCCACCAATAAATTGGAGTCGCCAGTGATGCGTGTAGGGGTGAGAGTCATTGCTCTTATCACCACTTCTAGCTGTAATTGCTGGTTGTTTGTTTTCACAACTTTTCAGTAAAAAAAAAAAGAGAAATAAGAAAGGAAGAAATAATGGCAGACACGGCATGTTTTGAAACGCTAAAGGCAAAAAAAAATTGCACAGGCAAAATAACCACGCGCCAACTAGAAATGATAGATTTCGGTCCAAAAATATCCGTTGAGCATTTTCTTGTTTTGTGGTTTTCCCCTCTGACACCATGGCCGACCCCTGACACCACCGCCGTCAGAACTTCTGTCGCCTTTTCCAACTCAGCGCGGTTTTTTCTGCCGACGCATGTTTTTTTTTGCACATTAGATACTCAAAGGTGACATGAATGTAGTTGCCCAAAATAACTACGCCCAGGTGTGGAGTTTCAAATTGAATTTCACCGGAATAACAGTACACTGCAAGTTCGGGCCGAGAGCAGTTCTAAACTGCGAAAAAAAAACAGGTACCTTTGCAGTTCTACCCGGTTGGAACTTGGAAGTTCAGAACTATTGGCAAAATCAGGCGGCCGTTTGTTGTTGCTTTCCCCCGCGCCCCCCTACGCCCGTGGCTGGGCCACAGCCGAGATGTGTTTACCTTTTATTTTTCCCACACCCGTGGCTGGGCCATGGGGAAGATTTTTTCTTTTTTCTTTTTTTTCCCACGGCTGAGATGTCTAGGCCACTATCGTGGCTGGTCCACGGCCGAGATGTCTAGGCCACGCTCGTGGCTCGTCCACGGCCGATATGTCTAGGCCACAACCACGCCCAGGGGAAAACGACCTGTACCAGTACCGCTACCTCCCCCCTTTTTTGTGATTTGTTTAAACTGGCAGACCGTTGAAGGCATCATTTACTGTTTTTGTTTGCAGTTTAGAACTGCTCGTGTATAATTAGCTTTCACGACTAGATAGTCCAAAAATCAACCAGCCAACCAATGCAATCCTCACGAACCAAGAGAGTATGAAGACGGACGAAAGACGTAGGAGAGAAGAGGATGAGGAATAAGAAAGGAAGAAAAAGACATGTCCCGAACGCGACTTTGATTCAAAAAATATACGTGAAGCATGATCATGGAGTATGACCCTACCGGTTTCACCTGGCCGCCCACCAGGATCATCAGGGGTCTTTGTCGGTACAGTGGACATGTAGCCAACCTGTTTTATACCAGAACGACAGAACGTAGACGCCACCTTCACAAGAACGCCTTACACCAAGCTAAGCCACGCAAATTCGTCGACCGCCAAGGTCTCGGTACGAGTCCCAATAAACAACGAAAACCCAAGATAACACGAAAGGTCCCCAGTTCGAAACACACCAGGCAACCTTCAAAAAATACAGAAAAACTAAAAGTCACAGTACTAGAAAGGTAGCACTACGGTTCAGTACCACAACTCCGGTCCACACCCAAACTGTGTAACTGCGCGTTCATTGAACGTGGGTTCAGCGTTTAGAAACTGAACGCAGTGAACGCGCGTTCAATGAACGCGCGTTTACAACATGAATGGGTTCGCGCGGGTAAAAACGGTGGGGGGGAGGGGGGATGCCGGTTGATACAACAAGTGGGGGTTGTGGGGGGGTGGGAAGGGGTCCCTCCCCCTCCCAATCCCTGTTTTTAAGAGGAAAGAAAAGGAAAACGGGAAAAAAAAAAGAAAACCAAGAAAAAACATGAAAAAGAAAATGTTTCAGGCCCGCTTATGTGGTTACATACATTACACTCCTGGCAGCGCAATCTCTCTCTCTCTCTCTCTCTCTCTCTCTCTCTCTCT
>BFEA01000195.1:1192035-1222330 GCA_003427395.1 Chara braunii | reverse complement strand
TTCTCTCTTTAACAGACAGCACGAATCATAATAGAACCATTTTGAACCGTGTTTAGCTAGGGTTTCTTTGGGGCAACAGCTCCTCTTTCACTTTGCCTCGCACRTAYAAGGCTGCCCACRTTGATGGTGGTTGAGCGGCAGCTGCCCACATCCCCGTGTGCCTTAACGGCCCACTTGCACGTTATAATAAGAGGCAGAGTAAAGGGGAAGGTATGCTCCTGTGCACTTCTCTTCAGATCTTCATACTCCCATTCACTTCTCTTCAGATCTCCAGCTGTTCATTTCACTTCAGATCTCCAGCTGTTCATTTCACTTCAGATCTCCAGCTGTTCATTTCACTTCAGATCTCCAGCTGTTCATTTCACTTCAGATCTTCAGCATATGCTTAGTCTTTGTGTCTGTCGTTCGTCTTCATACTCCTGTTCATTTCTCTTCAAATCTTCAACTTATACTTTATCTGTACTCTTACTAATGCTCATTCGTATGTATTTCCTAGTTGCACATGAGGAGAGGGCGGAGGGAAAGGGACAGCAGGTAAGTTTGTCAGGACATGAGGTAGGGGGAAAGCAGAGTGCAAGCGTAGGGCAGGCGAGAGGTATATGATGGGCTTCACAAAATTCTAAACACTCACCGCTGGAATAGCACATGAGGTTCATTGGTGTTTGGGTTGCACAAGATTTTGAGTCAAGGAGCAGTTATTGCCTATGGCAAGTGACCATCCCTACAGACCGGACAGGACCGGTTCGGGTGTGGACTGTGGAAGCACCGCATCCAGTTTTCGCAGTCACAGTAGCTGCATCGAATGGCACGGCGCAGACAGATGTCACAGGCAACGTGGCTCCTGCATGCTAGGAACACGGAGGCACGTCGACCACAATTATAGACGCACTGCCGTTCTAGCCCCTGTCTACAAATTGGACATGACATGTCAGGGTGCCGTACATGAGTACAGTGCTGACTGTCGTCGCAGGTATGAAAGCAGAAACTCGCATGGACTATTCCTTCATAATCCTCACGGCACAAAGCATGTGCACCACATGCTAGTTGAATCTCCGGCGGGTCATCACATAGCGGCATAGAGCATGTTTCTTGGGTTTCCTCAGTATTTATTCCTTCTGTATGGGCAGACGACGACAGGGMGGGTCGGTCCAAAGCAAGGGCGTTCAGCTGCTGCAGGATTTGGTCSACAACWGCTCGCCTYGATGGTGATAAGCGATCAGTACCCCGCTCTGAAGCTCGTTCATATAGAGGCTTATTTTCCTCCTCGGGCTGCTGTGTGTGTCGCACGTCTGGCAAGGAAGAGGAAGARCCCTCTGCGRTTGMCGTAGGTGTATGACCAACACCGCATGTGRGACATGCTAGGAGAGGATGTGGTGGGTGATGGCACCGGGGATAGTCCACGCAGTAGAGACACATACTTTCTATGACTGCTTCCTGGAAGCACTGACGACACATGGCATGTTGCTGACATGTCATCATTATGGAAGAATGACATGCACATGTGTGTGTGTGTTTGCGTGTGCGTGTGTGTGTGTGTGTGTGTGTGTGTGTGTGTGTGTGTGTGTGCGTGTGTGTGTGAGTGTTTGCGGAGCATAGCAGCGGCCAGCAACCCTGTAGAGCACCAGGCAACACAGTAGAGGCAACACAGCTGCACAACGCCAAAAACGACTGCAAGGAAAGACATGGCATGCAGGACATGCAGTGCAGCAACCGTGTAGAAACAAGGCAACCACACTGCAAGGGACGACAGGGTGAGCGGAACAGCAGCTCGGCAACCATGGAGCGAAGCAGAAGGCATCAGCAACCAGGCAACCATCCAACAAGGCACGACCAGCGGAAGTGCAGCAAGGCAGCTGAAATGCAGAGCGCAAGGGAACACCAACAACACGGCCACACCACACATCGAACACATCAACCTGCACGGAACCACATGCGAAGCAAGCGAGATGGGCAGCAGGGCAGCGGCAGAGCAGAGACAAGGCCGTCCGCATATCCAACATGGAGCAAAGAGGCACATGACCTACTCACATCACGAATGAACCCCGCAGACTGTTGGTTCCCACCGCCCACTTTGCCGGGGAGACACTCCGACGAGCATCCGTCATCACCCACAGGCAACACAGACTGTTGGTTCCCACCACCCGTTGAGCCAGACAGACACTCCGACTAGCATCCGTCATCACCCACAGGCAACACAGACACCCCGAACTGAGCGCCCCCCCTAAGAGTGCAGTAGGCACTCCAGACGTGGAACCACCGATAGTTTGGCACTACTAAGGGTGTTCAGTTGGGGACACGGAAAAATACTCAAAAAAAAATCAGAGGGAGGACAGACAACAGGAAAAGGACTCACTGACATAAAACCGATTTTTTTTTTTTTTTTTTTTTTTTTTTTGTGACTCACCCACTATTCCTCCATCAGGAAGAACGGATGGACTAATGTCTAGGGGCACTTGGCCATTCAGCCTCGCGCCCCACGGTGTCGCACTTTTTCCATCTGAGCCCCTTTCGGCGACCGGAAAGCCAACAGGCTGTCACGCAGGATTTTGTTGTTGATTGCAATAAATAAAATAAATTAAATAACGCAAATCCTTTCCTGTTGTGTGCGTCCAGCTTCGAGCGAGACCCTTCAATTACGATCTTCGCCGGCCCCCGGTCTTAGGAACCTTTTATTTTGATTCGGAACAGCAGAGAATCATACAAATAATAATCATAAAAAATAGGAGAGTGCTGTGCATGCATCAATTATGTCAATTTTCTTATTTTGAGAATTGTGACAAGACATCCACGACGGCAATCATCAAGCAAGAATAATGTAGAAAATAAAACTGACTGACTCGAGCAAAGACAGGAGCAATTGAGTGAGGAAAGAATGAGAACTTGTAATAATCTCAGAAAATACACATGAACGAGCGTGGTCAGCACCTCTCAAGAGTCCTCACTCATCCCTCTGGTCAGCCTCTCTCAACTTCTCTTTTCACTGATTTTCTCAGGTGTCGAAACCCACTCCCATATATAATCTGGGACTGAGGCTTCGTGACAAAATGCCACCTGTAGCCAGCAAGCTCTGAGCATGACCATCCAAGGCACATGACACGGTAGTCAACCATGGAGCAAAACTCCTCCCACAAAGTAGGCAGTCCGTCCACTGAAAAGACCCCTCGTCTGAGGTAGGGATACTCGGTGGGCTCGGTCAGTGCCTCAATGTCGATCACTGGTGGAGAGATGTACCTCTTTGCCAGMCCAATCACTTCTAGCCAACTCGYGCCATCAGTGAGAAGAKAAGGGACTKGAGGCCTAGKATAGTCAGTATAAAGCATCGGCCMGAAGCTGCGGATMMAYGTAGTGCCACTCTCATCGAGCTCCCTCTCTCTCTGMTCAAGGTATTCRGYGGCTGAGATCYAGACTKGATCAAAARGCTCATGAGCCTCCTTGCCCTTCTTCGGATAGGGCCTCAAATCATGGATAGTGCCATTAACAAAACTGGTCGGCACAATGAAGATTGACAGATCTCCCTGTCTGAAACYAATGGCACTAACATACTGATAAGGGAATGCCTTCTTGCATSAGAACCGATTRAGGCTCGCCARCACTGACTMACTGACCGGTGTAGACTGAACTGTGCTCATGAGTATCCTTGCCAGTACAAGCTGACCAGAAGGTCCCTGAAAACTGACCACCAAACTGACCACAGGGAGCTGATTGCTAGTAACTGATTGCTGATAATTGATTGCAGATTAACTGAATACGGGTGACTGATTGCTGATTAAATGATCGCCGATAACTGACTGCTGAGTAAATGATATCTGACGACTGATTACTGAGCGTCCAGATAGGTGGGTTGTTCTTGTTCAGTTGGGCGCTCACTGGTGGCTGCTAACAATCCTTCTTGCTTTCTCTACAGTGCCCACTGAGATTATAGTGACACATAGCCTCCTATTCTTGTCATGCAGATAGTACGTGTACTCGACTTTTGTATGGTTTCTCACGAGGGACAGTGCATGTACCATCATCATAATAGTTTGAAAATCGTGTTCCTCAACTGCACTCTCCCTCCAGGTCTCCGCAGTATCCTGGTAAAAAGAGAAGGGGATCCTGATTGTATTGTTGTCCTCCATATCCTTACCGAATCCTCCTTATATTAGTTCACCTGACTTGAAACGACTGACTCTTGGATGATCTGACTTTTGGGCGGATTGCCGTTTCCACTGCAATTTCAGAATGCTGAGTTCGAATACTGGCCTGAGTATAGTCAAAGGTACTGGATTTCAAAATTTCATCCTCCTGAATGTCGTGACTGAATGCTGTTCTGAATGCTGCTTTCCATTACTGTTTTTTGACTGCCGTTCTCTGATCACTGTTTTCGAATGGTGTCTCTGACTGTTGTCTCTAGATGCTGTTTTTCTGAAAAACAGTTTGACAGTCGATCGGAGAGTTGATTGACTGCGGGTTCATTACTGATTGGCTGCCGACTTTGCCTGTTGTCTGATTACCAATTGACGGCTGCTGTCGTGATTGCTTGATCTGATGTACCTTCTCTAACTACTGAATGGTTGCTGAAAGCCGACTAAATAGTTGACTGAGTAGTAATTAATATAACGATCAAGTAATAACTGAGAGGCAGCGAAACACCGTTCTGAACCCCTCTCGGACACTACCTTTGAGAAACTGGTCTCAATGGTAGTTTATCTGAGTACGCACCGAGTATCATTTGAAAGTGCACAGAATATTACACTGAATATTATTTAACAAAGCCAGACCACAKGACCGTGAAGCTCTCGCGTCGTTGTACCGCGAGAGGGACTGCGAACAAACAATATTTAAAATACAGAGAATCCTCCAGAAGTGGCGATCTGAACTCCACTGGCTTCATCTGAGCACCAGCTTGGCCTGTTCCATACTTTCTAACAGAGAGTCGGTACTGTGAAGTTGACCATCAGTCCCATAGAAATAAATTACATACTCGACGTACTTTTTCCCACTCGCTATTCCGACTGCGTACCCTTTCTGCACTTGCCTGTTGGTTTCCATGTCTTTGATGGCTTCTTCTTCCCATCCCTCTTTCTTTTCTCTGATTAGTGCGCTCTTTATTACTAGAATATCATTGTCCTTCATGTCCCCTCCTCTTTTTACACTCAGATCATACAACGGTATGCCCCGATCATCACCCTCAAGCACGAGGTAATATGGACGCCGACTGGAAGGTGCTTGACAACTGTCTGGTTACTGTTTGCTCACTATTTGAACTATTGTCTCTGTTAGCAGTTTCCAGTTATTGCTTACAAGCGCTGTTCCCAGAAAGTCGGGTCTGAATGCTGGATCTGAGTAATGGTCCGAGTGTTGTTCTGAGTACTTTCCTCAATCTAGTTTCTGACTATTCGAGTTTAGTTCCAGTCCTCCGAGTTTGAGTTCAGTAATCCGAGTCAGAGTTCAATTTCTCGTCAAGAAACCTTTTCTGAGCACTGATTACTGTTAAGCACTGTCTAAACGTATTCCGAGAATAATCTGAGTTTCACTAACGTAACTTTTCAGTCCTGCATAAGTAAAGTCAAAGTTTCGCTTGAGTAATGCTTGAGTATTGCTAGTGTAATATTTGAGTTTCGCTTGAGAAAGTATTTGCTTGAGTTTACTGAATCTGTTTCGTCAGTCCTTCAGACTTACGCTTGAGTTTGAGAAGGGGTCGTTTAAGTCTAGTTTGTGTTTGGACCGCCTGAAACCAAATCGAGGTTGTTTGAAGTTAATTATCCGGGCCTGAATTGCCCGATAACCATGGCGCAACTAAGTACTGGTTTTGCCTTATACTACCCATTTTGCTGGTTCCCCTCAACTTTCGACAGAGCAACACTCAAAGGTCAATTTTTGACCTCCACGGTTAGCAGGACCAGACAAGGGTAAGCATGGCTGGAGTGACACGCACTCCCCTAGTGCTATGACCAAATCTCAAGTACGACTCAGACGAAATAGGCATGATACCATGACAGGAATCTGTTGGGACGGCCTGTCACAGACCACCATACAGGCAAGGAGAGATTAGTAATAACTCAAAAGAAGAAGAGTAGTTACTAGTCACCATCCACAAAGAATTTGGCCAGTAGAGATACAATTTCCCTCAAGACGCGCTGTCTTCTGCCCATCGGAAATCAATCTCAAATGACGACCTCTACTACTCACCAAAGGTTCACTTAAGGAGCGGTTGAATATGAGGAGGCAGGCTACTCCTCTGAGCTCGTCTACTTAATCCACATTCAAATTACCCGAAATGATCGAGATCGTGGCTGGAGTTTTCACTCGGACGGGATTGTAAACCCAATAACAGTAAGGTATTAAATAAATAAATAAATGAGAGTGAGGTCTTTTTTAACGGATTAGATTGATCACATCACTACCAGCTGACCACCTATCCTCAGTCGGTGATTTGCACCCACAGAATTACCGAGCTTGCATATCGGGTCAGATTCAACGTGCTTACGGGATAGGCAAAATACCAACGTTTGCTCAATCTGACCCATTTCAAGAAGCTATCTCAGGGCTAAAGGGGACCAATCTTCGAGCTACTGATCTCTCCGTCGTTCTCAGTGCTTTCAATTTTCTTGGTAGGTCGAACTACATCAATGGTCAGAACATTCCTCCGGAGTTCATCTAGACTCGTTTAGAAGAGGCAGGGATGAGATGAGAAATTACAGAACATGCCCAGCGAGCCAAACAGACCCGCGTACCTACCCGCGCTCATCAAGCTTGCAGAACCTTCAACCCTGCCTTCTCCTATTCACACGGTAATGTGTTACGATCGCGTTTTCATGCACTCGGTCCTTTCCATGCCACATGTGAGCCCTTACAATTACTGGCAAGCCCTTGACCATATGAGCATATGTGGTCCCAGACGGTCAGGTGCTCGCGCAGTCACACGAAGTAGCCGCACAGAGCGGTCACGCCGTGATCACGCAGTACAGTTACGCTATGTAATCACGCCTCGTAGTTACCCTATGTAAACACGCCGCATAGTGATACAGCGTAATTACATAGCGCAAACACGAGGAGTAGTCACATAGTGAGGTCACCCGAAGTCGTTACACGAAGTAATCGACACTATGCAATCGCACACAGATGAGAGGAAAAGGAAAAGAAGTCCAATTCCCTTATTGCATTTGTAATCCCCATTCTCGTGGAATTTATGCACACGAACACAATGGTTGCATGTCTCTTTTGCCTTACCATGAGAACAGTTAAATCACGCAGTACGAATAACGCTCCAAAAATAAAATGCGCCTGGACGTGTTAAACTCCGTGAATATCCAACTCCCGTCTCACTAACATCTCAAACCATCCTCTCGCAAGTTCATTTCAGACGTCGTTACAAATTGAGGCTTAATCGCCTATTTATACAGTCTACTAAGTAACTTAATTTTCTTTTGTCACTAATGCGACATGATCCGTCAATGACAACCAATCGCACCGTTTACTCGAACTAAGAGGGAGAAACTAGTGGGAACAAGAGGAATCATATCTCGTAAAAGCCAGCATCTTATCTGAAGGCTCGACCATGACAGTCATATCAGAAGACGTGTCAACAACACTTTATTGCTTTCTCCGTTGCCTCCTGAAAACCACTTGAGGGTGATGGAAAACAGGTGATCATAAGTACGAATGCGCCAACTGGTAAGCAAAACCTCTCTCACACGTCTTTATAACTCAGACATCCTTTTCTGGTGAAGAACTCCAATGTTCATCTCACTGAGTGTCTGACTCGGTCATGGGCTGCCATTTGCTTGGACCCTTTGACGTGAAGATGAGCTTATGCACGTAGACCTCCTTGACTTATCCTGCTCGTTCTGTCACCTGCATTCTCGAGCCCTCGCTCAAGCCTCTTTCTTGTCAGTCTGCACACGACTCCCTATTCACGACTGTCACATATACGCCAATCATAGTAGATGAGTCGAGCCTCCCCCTGCTTATGCAAGCACTAACTCGGCTTCTCTCTGGTCACACACTAATTACGGGGCGGTTATAGCCCATGCCTTAGTGAAAAGCTGCCGACCCGTATCCGTGACAAGGAGTAACCTCGTTCAGCACATGACAAGCGGATCGAGTAGCAGCCTACTCCACACCCTGCAAACCAACTTCCCTTAATAGACTCTTCTCACGAGGTTCCGACAGGCTCCCCCTTCATTCTTACGCTGTCGTCCCTACGGCAGTTGTTGCCACGTCACTTGAGCATGCAGACCAGGACTGACACACAAGTGTCGACCCTTTTCGCGAGCATGCAAGAAACAGTTGACACTCGCCGCATTCTCCAAACTCACGTCCCACTTCGCTTCTTACACGGGTGTCACTCACACCTCGTAAAACTCTCTCTCTCTCCGTTGAACGTCCTCTCACAGGACACGTCACCTGTCGCACGTGCGCGCGTCTCTCTACTCATCTCTCAGGATAACACGTGTTGACCCTCTCTGAACGCTTCCTCTCTCATGTCTCACACCCGTTTCTTACCTTTACTCTGTTTCCCTCCGATCTCTCGGCCTCCAGTCCCGCGGCCCCTGGGAGTCAGCTGTCGTGAGCTGGCCTCGGGTCCCTTCTCCAGTGGTTTCGCGGCTCTGTGGTGCCTTTGGATCTCCTCAGGTCTGTTCCAGGACCTGAGATCCGTCTCATGGTCCGCCTCGCTCATTTCACTCTCTCCGCCTGAGTCTCTCTCGTTGTGTTGTTCCTCCCTTGTCTCGGTCCCCGTTGATGACTCGGTGTCGTGGTAGATGACCGTCACTCTGAAACCCACAGTCACCCCATCTCGTCTGCACCTCCGCTCTGCCCTGTCGCGCGCTTCGGAAATGGCAGCCTGCAGCCTCTAGTCACCTCGCATCTCCTCCTCTCTCCCCCCTTCAATGCAGACCTTCAGCCGGACTACTTCTCCCCCATCATAGTTCAAGGCCGTCGTAATCAGGGGGGCTTCACCCGACACGGGAACCCAGCGCACCGTGTGCCGCCAACTGCCAGACCTATAGCCGTGTAAAGCCATTGCCATTCAGAGTAGCCTGCCCCGCTTGATAGACAGCACAATACTAGAACGCCGACTTCCTATAGCAGACCACTCCCCACCGGAAGGGGGCCACGGACAATATCTCAACTCCCTTTCCCTTTTATAGGCCTGTCCTCTGTGTTCTGCACGAAGGACTCAGATTAGTCCTTTTCAAACTTTACCAGTATTTCAAGAATTTTACAATTTTTAAAATGACTTGCAAATTAAAACCGAATAGTTTTCAGAGAAACACCTGTGCCTATAACCCAATCGATCGATCACTAACTAGCCTCTCTCTTGACAATTCCAGATCCTAGCAAAATAGCAACAGGTTCGGCACTATGGTCCCACAACGGGTAACAGATTATCGCATTTTCCCCTTTTTTAGTGCACCCTCGGTCTATCCCAGTTTGGTGCCCGTGTCCGATGGCAAGGAGGGGCTTATGACCCTCCATGAAGGGGGTGATAGGCCTCCTACCGATGCGGCCGCGGGTCGCCCTCCTTTTGAGGTACTGCCGCACGATGTCAGATCGAAGCGCACCCACAGACTGTATAAGTTAGATCGGCCTACTTAGGCCACGAAAAGATGGTTCGAAATCCGAACCGTTGGCTTCCCGCGAAAGGACAAGCCAATAGGTAGAAAATCAAATTTAGAAAACTAAATAATAATAATAAAATAAAATAACAGTAATATAACCACAGGAAAAAGGAAAAGGAAGGAAAGGGCGGCGACACAAAATCTCTCCGTGCACCAGCCTTGCCTGAACCACACCCCGCGCTCACACACGGATGTGGGGTTCCTTTTCTTTCTTTGACCACTTTCTTTCCTTTGTTAGTTCTCACTGTATCTGCCTCTTAACCTGGCGACCGGGGTCCGTACGATTCGGACAAACAAGTCCGGTACAAGCAATTTTACGAGGGGTTGATAAGACCCAGACCATGAGACGACAGTTGCGGTCCGAAACCTGAATCGGCGGCCTTCCCCACGAAGTGACAGATCATTCAGGTGGAAAGCGGCAATTCAAAATTTTGAAAAAGAAATCATAGCATCGCAGTGACCTGAGGCCACTGGATTTTCCCCATACTAAAGCGGTTTTAGATTTTTGGCATTTTATTTTCTTTTCCTCTTCCCTTCTCCGACTACGACTTTCTGTCTCATGCATTCTACCCATAACTCGGCATCAGGGCACTGGACGTGCAGTAGAAAAGACTGCGCTACCCCCTTCATCTCCGCGCCCCAAGGCGAGCCCTGCGGCCACCACGGTCACAGGCCAGTCGTGCTTTGCTGTAAAGCAGGGCGCCGAGCCTGCGTGGACCAACGAAAGTGCTGTGGCGCACCCCTTTTGTTGGGGGTACTGCCACTGGGACTGGTCCATGGGAAGGCACAACTTGGATACTAGGAACAACAGGGGTCCAGGATATGTCTACTGGCTGGAACATCAGCTAGGGGAGCTGGTACAAGAACTGGTACCAAGCAGGGCCTGGTACACAGAGGAGGGCCAAGAAGTCGTGCCCTCCGACATAATACCAACCCCCCACCCAGCGTCCCCGCAGGGTCAAAACGGACCATGTTATTAATATAAGAGCGGCACGAACTAGTGTGGCCTCACTCACTTCTGCCATGACTTCTCAAGGAGCTCACGCTGTACTTTTGCGCCAACCCCACTTGCCAAACTCACGTCGCGCTCGCCTTTTCTCTCTGCGCTAGCCTCCTCTCTGCGCTCGCTCACTCTCTTAGCGTTCACCCTTTTTTTTTTGCACTAGCCATCTCTCTGCGCTAAGCTTTTCTCATAGCGCTTGCTTTCTTTTTCTGCTTTCGTCCTCCCTTTTATGGTTGCCCTCTCCTCCAAAGCTCATTCTCACTTTGTAATCACTCCAGCGCTCATTCTCACTTTGTAATCTGACCTTCTCTCTTTGCGCCTCGGCGCTAGTTTCCTCTCTTCCTTGCGCCTACCTTCTCTCTGCACTAACTTTTCTTTATTCGAGCTTTCTTCCCTGCTCAACAACTATCTTCTTACTTAATACCTACCTTTTCCTCTTAGCGCTCTTCTTTTTTTTCTAGGTAGTGTACCATAATTCTTCACAGCCGGTGCACTTATAGTCTTGTCTTTATAAATCTCACTCGTATAGTATTCTCAGTCGTATTCCCTGAAGATAGATCCTTTGACTTTTATCTTTTGCTTAACAACTGCTTTGCTTTACATCATGTCTGAGGCATGCCGTGGACAGGGTAGAGGTAGGGGAGGAAGAGGAGGGAAAGCAAAGGAAGAACCGCCAACCAGGGCACGACGGGATTATAGCTCAGAGGAGGAGGAAGATGAGGAGCCGCGAGGCTATGGCCGTTTAAGGCCACACCCTCGCTACCCATTCGGAGGGTGGTACGAGAGAACTCCATCACCAGACAGGATGAAGTTCCTTCGCAATAAGTTCGACGCGCGCTATGGTACTCCTAGCGCCTCTTCTCCTCCTTATATCCCCAGAGCTCCTTCCACCCCTGCCGTAAGCAAGGCGATAGTGCCCGTTCCGCCCCCCTCTGTTCCATGTACTGTCTCATCACCCCATCATCCCAGTCACTGTGTTCTTTTCAGCATCTTCTTTCTCCTCTTTTTCTTTTAACTCGAGCTCATGGCTGTCTTTTACGTCTTATATAAGCGTGACTTCTTTTCAGTCTTCTGAATCTGATTTCTGGCTCATAAAGTTCTCAATCCAATCCATTTCATAGCGTCCCTGGGCCGAGAGTTTGGCTTCCTTAAGGCCAGGGATGGAGGTTCCTCGTGAACCAGGCCCCTTGCTGGCCACCAAATAAAATTTTAAGAAGGATTTTGTGTGAATGTTTGACTTGTTCGACCGTTGTCCCTTTCACATGGAGGTTACCTCAACTCTTGATCAGGCATCTATGCTAGGGATGACCCCAGTAACGAGGGTACTCACTCTATCTGCTATGCTGGGAGTAGGGTATACCAAACCCTCATTTCTGTTCTCTGGTCTGAGAGACATCTTCTCAGCTCCTCACTTGATTGAGATACCAAACCCTTGTTTTCTTTCTCTGGTCTGAGTGAGGCGTCTCCTCAACTTTTCAAACAAAAGGGAGGGGATACCAAACCCTTTTTCTTTTCTCTGGCCTGGGAACTTCATATAAGTATTTGCATACCTGCAAAACCAGCAAGTCCCACAGACAACAACCATGCCCCAACAAGCAGACCCCCTGACACCCAGAAGTTAAGCATAAACAAACTAAAATAAAACCCATAAATAAAATAATAAATAATAATTAATAATTAATACATAACAACTCTTCGTACCCAGGATTTATTGATTGCCTTGATTTCGGTCCACCACTGGCCAGGAATGCCAGACGTCCCGTCTATCTGATATACCTCATTTGGCCCGCCTTAGGCCAGGACTAGTCAGACCATCTGTCTTGACAGTCCCTTTGACCTGCCTCCAGGTCAGGACCAATCATATCCACTACTCGAGTATGGCAGCCCTTTGGCACTCTCGCCAGGACACCCAGACTATAGCGGGTCTGGTCACCCTATGACAGTAGACGTCCCGTCAGTCTGACTGTCCCGAATCCGGATTTGACCACTGCGGTCAGAGACCGGCTCACCTACCAGTTTTCGGCCAAGGGCGCTAGCTACCCCGCCCTGTTTTTTGAACGTGGGACCCGGTCTAACCACAGTTCCAGGCTCTGGCTAACCTCACTAGATTGCATCCTCTGACTGCGGTAGGGTTCTAGCCGACCCCTCTCAGCCTGATAGGCCAGACTCCCGAAGTCTTAGCCTCAGGTGACTACGGAATTCGACACTCGCGTCGGGGACCTGCTGACCCCACCAGATTGCAACCTACTGCGGTAAGGCTCTGGCCGGCCCCGACAATCAATGCATCCTTAGGTTTAGAGAATAAAAACTTCACGCACATACAGTCGGGCAAGCATATCATAACCCCACAAGCAGACTGCCCTTGCCCATAACAGAACAAACATCTCTTAAGAGACTTCCTGCCAGTCTCAAGAGGCACTGAACAATAACATGCTAGCCAACACTAAGGGTTCGCAAGAGGCCTCCCTTCAGCCTCAAGCAAAGACTTAGTGCTAGCCCCAGAGAGGTCCCTTCCCTCAACTGGGATTTCTTTTCCAAGAGACGTTCCGTAAGTCTCAAGGAAATACTGAAATACTGATCTCAGAGAGGTCTCTTCCCTCATGTGAGTGAAGACAGACCCTCAGCCAAGAAGCACGAAGTTCCCCTACTGACCAATCGTAGTCAAGTAAAATTGAACTTCTTTATGCCTGCCTTCATCTATATCTCTTGAATGGACGGCTTAGTCAGAGACACGAAGTCCTTTTGCTGATAACTTTCATTCAAACAAGACTTCTTTATGTCCATTATGTTTTCTCTTTATGATAGGAATAGTACTGCTTATATCATTTGATGTGCCACAACCATGGGTTTCTTAGATCTTAACACTGTGTCAATGCTCCCAGATCTGTACTCACAGCTACTCCCCACTCTCAGAATTAGACACTCATGGAACGACTGCGGCGTAGCATCAAAGGTATAGTCTCAATAACTTAGTTGCTTGCTGAAATAAATAACGAAATGACTTGCTGAAAACTGGAATATTGAAACTGAGATGCTGAAACTGAAGCACTAAAACTGAATTACTAAAACAGAAATGAGAATTGACTATGCAAGAATGATCATTGTCTGCTGGTAACTGAGCCTCACTGTCTCAGTGTCTTACTGTACTCTTTTTCAGTCCTCTATGACCGTTCTCTTACTTGGATGATTGACTTCTCTTTCCTCTCTTCGGAGTCACTGTAGGGATCAAGTCAGGGTCTCTGAAGATGAACTTACGAAGTCTTGACCCTGATACCATGTCATGAACCCCGGATCCATCTATTTATGAGATCTCATAAACCTTGTCTTCTGCCTCTCCTGTGATTCTGTAAGGATTAAGTCATCTGGGCTCCAATCTTTTAGTCCATTGTGTCTCAATAGAACTGTCAAACAGAAGGACAGCATCTCCTATCTTCAATTTCTCTTTTCTTATGTATCTTTTCTTGTTCCATCTTTCTTGATCCGATAGTCTGTTGGATGCCATTCTCTCTGCTGCATCCATCACTGCCTGATCACCTTAAGATATCTGCTTCATTCTGATCTGAAGAAGTTCTGAAATAGAATAATCCCTGTCACTTTTTTGACTTGACCATGTCTTTACAACACTTTCAATAGGCAATGTAGCATATCGGCCGTACCACAGAGTAAAAGATGCATAACTAGTAGTTCTCTTGAATGTGATATTATCAGCATATACTGCAACTCTTAACACCTTTCGCCAGTTACCGAGTTTCCCTTCACACCACTTGGCTAATGAATCTTTCAGAGTTTTGTGGCATCTTTCAACAGGTGCATTCGCTTGAGGATGGTAAGTAGTCACATACCGAATTCTGACACCCAATCTGAGTGTAATTCTTATGACAACCTCATTTCTGAATTTAAATCCTCTGTTTGAGACAAATTCTTCTTTAAAAGGATACCTGAGATAAACTTCTTCTATCCAATCAGCCGCTTGCTCGGCTGTCTTCCTTTTCAGAGTTTTTGCCTCAACGTATCCAGAGAAATTATCTCTCATGTTTAGTATGTATCTCATCCCACCCTTGCCTGGAGGCATAGTGATAAGATCCAGATGAACTCTACCACCACGCTCTACCAGGATTGTAGGGAATAGGGGCTCAATCATCCTTGTGGTAGACCTCTTCTGACATAAGTCACATGATTTACAATATCTTAAAATCATATCTCTCATGCCAGGCTAGAAGTAGAGCTTGACAGTCTTGGAGTAGGTAGCCTCAGCAGCCCTGTGACCACCAGCGACCCCTTCATGCAGAGCAGCAATTATCTCTAACTGCCTCTCTTTACCACAGACCACTCTTAGGGGAGGTAGGCCTCCCTTACCATCCACAAAGAGATGTCATTTTTTTAGTCTGAATTTCTTCCTGGAATCTTTACAGCAATATTCTTTTAGTCGCTCCCTTTCCATCTTTCGGTCAATCTCTTGATAATTTTCATCATATTCTTCAAAGAAGAAAAATATCTCTTCTTCCTTCTTTTCACTTTCTTCTTCTTCCTTTGAACCTGAACTTTCCCCAACCTCATGAGCAGCCACTGCTGCAGCATTAACTCTGACATACCAATCATTTGGTTCATCTTCCTCTTCTTTCCCAAGAACCGATTCATAAATGTATGCACTAGGGATCTCTCCCCAACTATCACTTTCCTGTGGTCATGGATTCCACTTGTAGGAGCATGGCACCTCATAATCCTCATCATCTTTCTCATTAAGAAAATTATCAACATAGGCAGATTCTTCAATCGTTTCATTCACATCTTCCTCTTCTTCCTCTCTCCACTCAATCCGGCTTAAGTCATCCGCTCTGTTCTTCCTAGTAGGGATTTTTTCCAACTTAAAATCATATGTCGTGATGAAAGCGATCCACCTGCTGACTGTTGGATCAACCAGTTGATGTTTTTTAATGACACCTATCACAGCAGATGCATCTCCTTCAGGATGAATCTCCTTCCTAAAACGTAGTGTCTGGAGCACATGAGGCTATGGATGATTCACGGTAGTTCTTTCCTGAATTGGGTGTAGCCTCTTTCAGTAGAATTGAGGGTTCTACTTTCAAATCTTAGAGGCCCCTCTCTCCTATTTTCATCTTTTTTAATAAGCACTCCACCCAGAGTCACTGGTCCTCCATCAGCCTCAATGATGAAAGGTCTTGCCTCCTCATCATCATAATAGGGTACCCCCATTACTACGCCACCATCTCTTAGTTTTTCTTGCAACATTTCTGTTGCAGCCTGTCTTTTATCATTCCATGCTAAGTGAGCTCCTTGTCTTACCATTTCTCTCAGAGGTTCTGCAAGGGCGGGAAAATGAGGAATAAAAATCCTTCAGAGTCCACAGACTCCCAAAAAGCTCCTGACGTTTGTCACTTTTTGAGAGGCAGAGGCCAGTTCAAGATCTTGTCTATCTTCTTAGGATCCGGGTTCCTTCCATTGGAGAAGCATCTAGCCCTAGATTATAACTTCTGGTTGAACGAGAAGGGACTTTGGCCCACTGGCAGTCAGATTATACTTTCGAAGACTTTCTAGGACCATCTTTACTCCTTCAGCATGTTCCCAGACAAACTTTTTGACTTCTTCTGCGACAAAAGTCTCATCCCTTACCAAGGGTCCTTTTACAGGGTTATCATCAATGTAGGGACTGGTTATTTCAGGAGAAATATCATGCATGACTTTGATCATATCCCTTTGAACCACCGCCACTCCATTAGTCCAGCCCTAAGGTACCACACACATCTGAACAAGTCTCCTCGGCATGTGCATGGCAGTCATGGGCCGGCTAGTGGGATCAATAGAGAATTGATCATAGCCAGAATACAGATCAACTAGGGAATAAATACATCGATTAGCAAAAGACTCAGCAAAGAGATCAGCATTAGGAAGGGAATAAATACATCGACTAGCAAAAGACTCAGCAAGGAGATCAACATTAGAAAGACTACCTGCATCATGTACCGTCACAGAATTGAGCTTCTGAAGATTTTGTATCCATCTYAGCCCGCCCCCTGRTTTCYAGAAACAAAACCAGTGGTTAGCATAAGGTCCATCAGCAGGTTCAGCAACATTAGATACAATCTTTTTGTCAAGATACTTTACAACCTCTGCCTCTTCATTCAAGGCATACTTGGTTGGCCTATCATCCCATGGAACATGGTCAACTGTCCAAATCTTGGCCATTTTGATCATGTCCACGTCCAATCGTCCCCTCTCCTCATCATTAAAAGAGAAAGCCTCAGAGAATTCCTGACACATCCTGAAGATATATTCTTTCTCTCTAAGCAGGATAAACTGATCCGAGCATATCTTCATTGTGTCAAACCTTTCTTTGGTGACCCTATTCTCCAGTTTTGTTGATCTCTCAATGCTCTTATAATTTGTCCCCCCTTTTCCAATACTTCATCATAATTTTTCTCTATTAGGAGTGCCACTAGGTTTTTCTTAACCCCCTTGGGCTTGTATTTTCTTTTTGACCCAGTGACTATTTTCCTAAAAAAGGGTGAGTTGATGCAAATCTCAATTCCATCTTTCCTCTCTTAGCAGTCTTCACAACTTTCTTGAAGACCTCAATTTGCCCGTCTTCGTCCTCGAGTTTACCAAGGACTTTCATCATTTTCGAAACTTGATTGATTCCCACTGAAATTTCTTCTTTTGCTTCTCGTTTTCCTTCCTCTTTTAGTCTCCTAACCGTTTCAGCAGATTCCTCCCTCCTGATCGAATTAGCAGAAAGTTGATGCTTAAAATCATTTTTCGTACCGACCATAAAGGTCTGCTCTTGAGCAGTCTCCGGATCCTGTAGACTGATCAAGGATGACCCCTCATGACTGAAAAATTGGACCACCTCCATTCTATGCAAGAATGGAGTTCCCAAGATACAGTCATGATCCAGATCAGGTACTACAAAACCCAGCAACTCCACAATCATTGTCCCAACCTTGATAGGCAAATTATTAATGAAACCTGCCACGAACAGTTCTCCTGCAATATTACTCAGTACGTTTTGTGCAGGTCTGTCAATAGATAAATTACATGCTTCCATTGTTTTTCGTGAAAGAAGTATCATCTCTGCCCCAGAATCTACTAGGGCTAAAATCTTCACTTGATTAATGCGAATTGTAAGATGTCCACAACCCATGGTTGCAAATCTCATCTTGCAACCTAGTAGTGATTTATTCACTTGGTTGGGAAAGACTGACCCCAAATAATTAACTTCCACTTTCTTCTTCTCAATTAACCTTTTCAGCTCTTCTCTCAGTTTGGGTGCTAGCGTCATTGCTTTGTTGAAAGACAGTGTCTTTTCCATTTCTTTCAGCATCTTAGTAATTACATTAGAAATCACTGTCCCTTCATCCAAATCACTCTTGAGGACAAATTTTCTCTTTCTTCCCTGTTCATTCTTTTCCTGTGAACGTTCCGGTTCAGGATCATGAAGGATGTCGATAAGTGATTCCTCAGTTTTCTTTCTTTTCTTTTCTTCTATCATTTGAGGTGTCATACGGGTTTGGTGGTTCCTTACTTCACCAACCCTGACACTAGGTTCCATGACAAGTTCTGGGGGTAAATCACCATGGAACAACATCATGTTAGTCAGGAGATGAGCCGCTTCATTGGAAGAGGACTTTACTAATCCAGAAGGATTCTGAAAAGTAGGGTTCCCTCCCAATGGAGACTCACTTGTAGATGCCTCGCTAGGCTCGCACTCTATCAATGTTAGAGTCTGCAGAGGTAACTCAATAATGATATATGGGTCACTTGCTCTTTGTACTAGTTCATTAGACGAGTCTCCAATGAGAGAATGAACATTCACATTGGTCTTTCTCTTCTTCTTAATCTTCATCTTTTCATCATGTTTAAGAGCAAGAAGCCTCATACCTCCCGGATGTCTGGGATCCAACTTATTCCATGAACTATCATAGACATGGCCCATTGCATTTTTCTTTGCTACCCTACTCCTTACATCCTCCTCAAGAGGTTTGCAATAGGTGGTAGTATGTCCGCTCTCGCAACAATATTAGCAAATAAAACTTCTCTTAGGACGCTCATCATATTTTTTTCTCTCTCTGTTTCCTCCATCACCATTCTTCTCATTCCTTTTGGCTTTGGACGAATCCCTCTTCTTACCATGATTTTCGTTGTCGTCATCATCATCATCATCTTCCTCACTTTCAACTTTTTTCTTTCCCCTGTCATCCACAGCATGCGTTGCAGGCCTTGCAGGCATAAAGTTAGTCATCACTTTCTGAAGAATATTCTCAGCAGTCAGATTGCTTCCTCTATTCATTCCATTTTCAGTCTCCCAATCCTTGGCCAAAGTACTTATCTGATCCAGTGATCATTTCTTATGAGAGACAGTAGGTAGAGTTCTCATGATTGCAACCATTTCATCCCATCTGAGAGGATAGTGCTGAGCTTGATTAAGAACTACTTGCCTTTTAGTGTCAGTAAAATTTGTCAAAAGTATATGGCATCTCTGAGCTTCGTCCAAATATGAAATTCTTCTTGCCGTTCGGATGAAGGTCTGAAGGAAAACATTGAAAGTGTCATATTTAGCTCTTCTGATGTTAAGTAAATTCTTAGTTGTGGTTGGAACTGAATCTTTCTCAAATTCCTTTTTCAGTCTCTCTTTGACTTCTTCCCAAGTAGTAGCACCTTCCATTAGTTCCTGAACTGCCAGTCTTGAATCAGTGTCATAATAAGATAGAAGGCGCTTAAGTCGTTGCTTATCTCTTCAGCCATAACTGAGTCCAAATAATTCATACTCGTCCAAGAAGTCATTTACGTGAGGTCCTCTGGAGCAGGAAATTCTCTCATCTGGCCTCTTTGCTCTTGCAATGTCTGACCCCCCTTTTATAGTATCAACTCTCTCGACCAGTTCCCGTATAACCCCAACCAATGCCTCTTCATTGGTCCTTGCTGATGTGCTTGGTCTTCCTCGCCCTGCCATCTTGACCATAAATGTTTTCAAATATCCTCTTTTCCTTCTGCCACTCTTATCCTTTTCTTATCTGCTCTTTAATCTCTCATTCTTCTCGAAAGAGATACAAACTCGTTTCTCTCCTGTCTTGTCTGCTCTACCCTCGAGGAATTCTGTACATATAGGGTATAAGCAATAATTGATTGGGTAGTGATCAAGGACAGTGCAATCCTTCTCAAGCTTCCAATGTAATCGTAAATCAACTCCTTCTCATCATGTCTATTCAATCTTCTATTACACCCCTTTATAGTACCCCGAATCATAAAATGCCGAGTCAGGTCTGTAATCTCATAATCAAATTGCATCGTTTACAGCCCACTGTTGATCCTTCTTGCAAGAGAGATCCGTTCCTGAAAAGTGTGATATGATATCTTCTCAGTAGTTCCCACTTTCACCACCTTTAACAGATAACTTATCTCAGTCTGGTCTGTGGTAATTCTCAAGGCAAAATCTCTCATGCGATCTAAGAAAGACTGCAAAAACTCAAGCTCATCCAGGGTAGAAAGATTTCTGTCAGAGATCCGAAGAGTCCTTTCTATCTTGACTACTTTACCTTCCAACACAACTTCTGTGTGAGCTGTTCAGCCAAACTGGGCATTGCTAATCATCATAAGCAGCATCTGAAAGGTAGATCTCAGGTTGGACATAATCAGAAATCTCAAATCTGTGTACAAAGATACTCAAGAGTAAGGATTTTATTATCACAGTGGAGTCTTTTTCTCTTGCTCTACCAATCTCAGCAATGGCTTCCAAAAGAGGCATCCAATCTCTCATGCCTTCAAATCGCTTAACAATTGAAAACTCGGGAAGACTCTCAAATTGTGTTACTTCTTTCCCTCAGGTTACCTTTCTCTTTAACTTTTCAAGCCACTCTTTGGTTCTTATGAGACTAATATAAGCACCTATCTGACACTTCAAATAGTCCTCTTTCTTTTCTAGGCTTGTTGGTACATAAATCCGTACATCCAGACTGCCAGTACTCAGAAATTTGACCACTGGGATGTGAAACATTATAGGCCCTCTCTCACAAGTCTCATATCTCAGGGTCACAAAAAGATTATCACACCCTATCACCTCATAGAGTCTACCCCTCATAGTAGTTATCCTGGCTACTGAGAGTATTCTTCTTGGGCTCTCTTCACTTTCCATGCAAACTTTATCATGGCATACCAATTGTTTTTAGATAGATTGATATCAGGTAAGGGAGGGACTGAGAATCCATCAAAGACAGTAAATCGGGTCGACCTAGTGAAACATTTGCTCTCTCTCTCAAGCCTCTCTTTCTCTCTTAGTACTACCTCTTCAGCAAATCCCCAGCATCTCCCATACACTGCATCAACACTTCTTTCCTTTGGGACATAGATTCTTACGTCATACACATCCAAGTCTGTGAAATGAAACGTCAGTACATATAACCGTTCCTGCTCTCATCCGCTCTCAACCATCTCATACCTGACAACTTCATATGAAAATGTCTCTCCCTTGCTTAGAGTATTCAGCGACCTTAGGAGACATTCAACCTTTTCTTGACTTAGACCTGAACCTCTGCCAAAATTTGACCTTCTTTGTCTGATTACTTCTGCTGAAATCTCTTCAGCTCTCATGACCACCGCTTCTTTTTTCTCTTGTCAATATCATGTTGATTATCGGCAGCCAGTTAGTCCCATTACAATAGCTGTCAAGTATAGGAGGGATTGAAACAGTCTTGTATGTCACTGACATTATACCCCATTCCACCTTCCTCTTTTGCTTGATCAAGTCTGTCTTTTCATCATAAATAAATTGGATCACAATCTCCCATAACCAATTAAAATCTTCATCATCATTGTTGCCTCATTCCTTGACATAGGGGCGGATATCATAGATATCTCCCTCCAGGAAGTGAATTAGCACTACACAGATGGTTGAGCCACAAGAGTGATAGCTCCAACAAGCCTCATACCTGTAAGGAAATATCCCTCCTGTAGTAAATTTGGACAATTTTTTCATAACACCGTCGACCAGCATTTGTCTTAATCCATCTCACTCTCTTCTTTTCAATTCCTTTCAATGAGTTGGACGACAGTTGGGCATACCTGGTGTCAAGCTCGATTCTCTCCGATCATTAATATCAATCTCCTTTTGCCGATCCAGTGTGGTACCTCACACAAAGAAGAAATAAATCACAGTTAGCAGTCGTGATTCTCAAGAAAATCGTGACTTAAATAAAAATAATAAAATTAACATGAAGCTCACAGAAATATCAACAGTTCTCACATCCTAATCAAAGTTCAAAGATGATGATGACCCAGGTTCGTTCCGGACATGAAAATATTTTCATGTCCCCGGCAACGGCGCCATTTTTATCGCACTTTTTTTAGCCGAGCCCCTTTCCCTTCGGGGGACCGGTAAGCTAACAGGCTGTCACGCAGGATTTTATTGTTGATTGCAATAAATAAAATAAATTAAATAACGCAAATTCCTTCCTGTTGTGTGGCTCCGGCTTCGAGCGAGACCCTTCAATTACGATCTTCGCCGGCCCCCAGTCTTAAGAACCTTTTACTTTGATTCGGAACAGTAGAGAATCATACAAATAATAATCATAAAAAATAGGAGAGTGTTGTGCATGCATCAATTATGCCAATTTTCTAATTTTGAGAACTGTGACAAGACATCCACGAAGGCAATCATCAAGCAAGAATAATGCAGAAAATAAAACTAACTGACTCGAGCAAAGACAGGAGCAATTGAGTGAGGGAAGAATGAGAACTCAAAATACTCTCATAAAATACACATGAACGAGCGTGGTTAGCACCTCTCAAGAGTCCTCACTCATCCCTCTGGTCAGTCTCTCTCAACCTCTCTTTTCACTGATTTTCTCTGGTGTCGTGACCCACGCCCATGTACAATCTGGGACTGAGGCTTCGTGACAAAATGCCACCTGTAGCCAGCAAGCTCTGAGCATGACCATCCAAGGCACATGACACGGTAGTCAACCATGGAGCAAAACTCCTCTCACAAAGTAGGCAGTCTGTCCACTGAAAAGACCCCTCGTCCGAGGTAGGGATACTCGGTGGGCTCGGTCAGTGCCTCAATGTCGATCACTGGTGGAGAGATGTACCTCTTTGCCAGACCAATCACTTCTAGCCAACTCGTGCCATCAGTGAGAAGATAAGGGACTTGAGGCCTAGTATAGTCAGTATAAAGCATCGGCCCGAAGCTGCGGATACACGTAGTGCCACTCTCATCGAGCTCCCTCTCTCTCTGCTCAAGGTATTCGGTGGCTGAGATCCAGACTTGATCAAAAGGCTCATGAGCCTCCTTGCCCTTCTTCGGATAGGGCCTCAAATCATGGATAGTGCCATGAACAAAACTGGTCGGCACAATGAAGATTGACAGATCTCCCTGTCTGAAACCAATGGCACTAACATACTGATAAGGGAATGCCTTCTTGCATGAGAACCGATTGAGGCTCGCCAACACTGACTCACTGACCGGTGTAGACTGAACTGTGCTCATGAGTATCCTTGCCAGTACAAGCTGACCAGAAGGTCCCTGAAAACTGACCACCAAACTGACCACAGGGAGCTGATTGCTAGTAACTGATTGCTGATAATTGATTGCAGATTAACTGAATACGGGTGACTGATTGCTGATTAAATGATCGCCGATAACTGACTGCTGAGTAAATGATATCTGACGACTGATTACTGAGCGTCCAGATAGGTGGGTTGTTCTTGTTCAGTTGGGCGCTCACTGGTGGCTGCTAACAATCCTTCTTGCTTTCTCTACAGTGCCCACTGAGATTATAGTTGCACATAGCCTCCTATTCTTGTCATGCAGATAGTACGTGTACTCGACTTTTGTATGGTTTCTCACGAGGGACAGTGCATGTACCATCATCATAATAGTCTGAAAATCGTGTTCCTCAACTTCACTCTCCCTCCAGGTCTCCGCAGTATCCTGGTAAAGAGAGCAGGGGATTTTGATTGTATTGCTGTCCTCCATATCCTTACCGAATCCTCCTTATATCATTTCACCTGACTTGAAACGGCTGACTCTTGGATGATCTGATTGTTGGGCAGATTGCCGTTTCCACTGCAATTTCAGAATGCTGAGTTCGAATACTGGCCTCAGTATAGTCAAAGGTACTGGATTTCAAAATTTCGTCCTCCGGAATGCCGTGACTGAATGTTGTTCTGAATGTTGCTTTCCGTTACTGTTTTTTTGGCTGTCGTTCTCTGATTCCGAATGGTGTCTCTGACAGTTGTCTCTAAATGCTATTTTTCTGAAAAACAGTTTGACAGTCGATCGGAGAGTTGATTGACTGCGGGTTAATTACTGATTGGCTGCCAATTTTGTCTGCTGTCTGATTACCGATTGACGACTGTTGCCGTGATTGCTTGATCAGATGTACCTTCTCTAACTGCTGAATGGTTACCGAAAGTCGACTAAATAGATGACTGAGTAGTGATGAATATAACGATCAAGTAATAATTGAGAGGCAGCGAAACACCGTTCTGAACCCCTCTCGGACACTACCTTTGAGAAACTGGTCTCAATGGTAGTTTATCTGAGTACGCACCGAGTATCATTTGAAAGTGCACTGAATATTACACTGAATATTATTTAACAAAGCCAGACCACAGGACCGTGAAGCTCTCGCGTCGTTGTACCGCGAGAGGGACTGCGAACAAACAATATTTAAAATACAGAGAATCCTCCAGAAGTGGCGATCTGAACTCCACTGGCTTCATCTGAGCACCAGCTTGGCCTGTTCCATACTTTCTAACGGAGAGCCGGTACTGTGAAGTTGACCATCAGTCCCATAGAAATAAATTACATACTCGACGTACTTCTTCCTACTTGCTTTTCCGACTGCGTACCCTTTCTGCACTTGCCTGTTGGTTTCCATGTCTTTGATGGCTTCTTCTTCCCATCCCTCTTTCTTTTCTTTGATTAGTGCGCTCTTTACTACTATGATCTCATCGTCCTTCATGTCCCCTCCTCTTTTTACACTCAAATCATACAACAGTATGCCCTGATCGTCACCCTCAAGCACGAGGTAATCTGGACGCCGACTGAAAGGTGCTTGACAATTGTCTGGTTACTGTTTGCTCACTGTTTGAACTGTTGTCTCTGTTTGCAGTTTCCAGTTGTTGCTTTCAAGCGCCGTTTCCAGAAAGCCGGGTCTGGATGCTGGATCTAAGTAATGGTCCGAGTGCTGTTCTGAGTACTGTCCTCATTCTAGTTTCTGACTATCCGAGTTTAGTTTCAGTCCCGTGAGTTTGAGTTCAGTAATCCGAGTCAAAGTTTAATTTCTCGTCAAGAAACATTTTCTGAGCACTGATCTGAGTTTCACTAACGTAACTTTTCAGTCTTGCATAAGTAAAGTCAAAGTTTCGCCTGAGTAATGCTTGTGTATTGGTAGTGTCATATCTGAGTTTCGCTTGAGTAAGTATTTCACTGTATTTGCTTGAGTTAACTGAATCTGTTTCGTCAGTCCTTCGGACGTATGCTTGCATCAAGACTCGTTTGTAAGTGCTTTCAATTTTCTTGGTAGGTCGAATTACATCAATGGTCAGAACATTCCTCCAGAGTTCATCTAGACTCGTTTAGAAGAGGCAGGGATGAGATGAGAAATTACAGAACATGCCCAGCGAGCGAAACAAACCCGCGTACCTACTCGCGTTCATAGAAGCTTGCAGAACCTTCAACCCTGCCTTCTCCTTTTCACACGGGAACGTGTTACGATCGCGTTTTCATGCACTCGGTCCTTTCCATGCCACATGTGAGCCCTTACAATTACTGGCAAGCCCTTGACCATATGAGCACATGTGGTCCCAGACGGTCAGGTGCTCGCGCAGTCACACGAAGTAGCCGCACAAAGCGGTCACGCCGTGATCACGCAGTACAGTTACGCTATGTAATCACACCTCGTAGTCACCCTATGTAAACACGCCGCATAGTCATACAGCGTAATCAGATAGCGCAAACACGAGGAGTAGTCACACAGTGAGGTCACCCGAAGTCGTTACATGAAGTAATCGACACTATGCAATCGCACACAGATGAGAGGAAAAGGAAAAGAAGTCCAATTCCCTTATTGCATTTGTAATCTCCATTCTCATGGAATTTATGCACACGAACACAATGGCTGCACATCTCTTTTGCCTTACCATGAGAACAGTTAAATCACGCAGTACGAATAACGCTCTAAAAATAAACTGCGCCTGGACAAGTTAAACTCCGTCAATATCCAACTCCCGTCTCACTAACATCTCAAACCATCCTCCCGCAAGTTCATTTCAGACGTCGTTACAAATTGAGGCTTAATCGCCTATTTATACAGTCTACTGAGTAACTTAATTTTCTTTTGTCACTAATGCGACATGATCCGTCAATGACAACCAATCGCACCGTTTACTCGAACTAAGAGGGAGAAACTAGTGGGAACAAGAGGAATCATATCTCGTAAAAGCCAGCATCTTATCTGAAGGCTCGACCATGACAGTCATATCAGAAGACGTGTCAACAACACTTGATTGCTTTCTCCGTTGCCTCCTGAAAACCACTCGAGGGTGATGGAAAACAAGTGATCATCAGTACGAATGCGCCAACCGGTAAGCAAAACCTCTCTCACAAGTCTCTATAACTCAGACATCCTTTTCTAGTGAAGAACTCCAATGTTCATTTCACTGAGTATCTGACTCGGTCATGGGCTGCCATTTGCTTGGACCCTTTGACGTGAAGATGAGCTTACGCGTGTAGACCTCCTTGACTTATCCTGCTCGTTCTGTGACCTGCACTCTCGAGCCCTCGCTCAAGCCTCTTTCTTGTCAGTCTGCACACGACTCCCTCCTCACGACTATCACATATACGCCAATCATAGTAGATGAGTCGAGCCTCTCCCTGCTTATGCAAGCACCAACTCGGCTTCTCTCTAGTCACACACTAATTACCAGGCGGTTATAGCGCATGCCTTAGTGAAAAGCAACCGACCCGTATCCGTGACAAGGAGTAACCTCGTTCAGCACGTGACAAGCGGATCGAGTAGCAGCCTACTCCACACCCTGCAAACCAACTTCCCTTAACAGACTTTTCTCACGTGGTTCCGACAGGCTCCCCCTTCATTCTTATGATGTCGTCCTCACTGCAGCTGTAGCCACGTCACTTGAGTATGCGGACCACGACTAGCACACAAGTGCCAGCCCTTTTCGCGAGCATGCAAGAAACAGTTGACACCCGCCTCATTCTCCAAACTCACGTCCCACTTCGCTTCTTACACGGCTGTCCAGTTGACGTCACTCACACCTCGTAAAACTCTCTCTCTCTCCGTTGACCGTCATCTCACAGGACACGCCACCTGTCGTGCGTGCGCGCGTGCAACTCTCTCTACTCATCTCTCAGAATAGCACCTGTTGACCCTCTCTGAACACAACCTCTCTCATGCCTCACACCCGTTTCTTACCTTTACTTGTTTCCCTCCGGTCCCTCGGCCTCCTGTCCCGCGGCCCCTGGGAGTCAGCTGTCGTGAGCTGCCCTCGGGTCCCTTCTCCACTGGTTTCGCGGCTCGGTGGTGCCTTTGGATCTCCTCGGGTCTGTTCTAGGACCTGAGATCCGTCTCACAGTCCGCCTCGTTCATTTCACTCTCTCCGCCTGAGTCTCTCTCGTTGTGTTGTTCCTCCCTTTTCTCGGTCCCCGTTGATGACTCGGTCTCATGGTAGATGACCGTCACTCTCAAGCCAATAGTCACCCCGTCTCGTCTGCACCTTCACTCCGCCCTGTCGCGCCCTTCGGAAATGGCAGCCTGCAGCCTCTGGTCACCTCGCATCTCCTCCTCTCTCCCCTCTTCAATGCAGACCTTCAGCCGGACTACTCCTCCCCCATCATAGTTCAAGATCGTCGTAATCAGGCCTTCACTCGACACGGGAACCCAGCGCACTGTGTGCCGCCAACTGCCAGGCCTATAGCCGTGTAAAGCCATTGCCACTTAGAGTAGCCAGCCCCGCTTGATAGACAGCACAATACTAGATCGTCGACTTCCTATAGCAGACCACTCCCCACCGAAACTCGCAGTATAGACTGTAAATCACCAGTCGACTGGCCACGGACAATATCTCAACTCCATTTCCCTTTTATAGGCCTGTCCGCTGTGTTCTGCACGAAGGACTCAGATTAATCCTTTTTAAACTTTACCAGTATTTCAATAATTTTACAGTTTTCAAAATGGCTTGCAAATTAAAACCGAATAGTTTTCAGAGAAACACCTGTGCCTAAAACCCAATCGATCGATCACTAACTAGCCTCTCTTTTGACAATTCCAGATCCTAGCAAAATAGCAACAGGTTCGGCACTATGGTCCCATAACGGGTAACAGATGATCGCATTTTCCCCCTTTTTAGTGCACCCTCGGTCTATTCTAGTGTGGTGCCCGTGTCCGATGGCAAGGAGGGGGCTTTTGACCCTCCATGAAGGGGGTGATAGGCCTCCTACCGATGCGGCCGCGGGTCGCCCTCCTTTTGAGGTCCTGCCGCGCGATGCCAGATCGAAGCGCACCCACAGACTGTATACGTGAGATCGGCCTACTTAGGCCACGAAAAGATGGTTCGAAATCCGAACCGTTGGCTTCCCGCGAAAGGACAAGCCAATAGGTAGAAAATCAAATTTAGNCGAAATCCGAACCGTTGGCTTCCCGCGAAAGGACAAGCCAATAGGTAGAAAATCAAATTTAGAAAACTAAATAATAATAATAAAATAAAATAACAATAATATAACCACAGGAAAAAGGAAAAGGAAGAAAAGGGCGGCGACACAAAATCTCTCCGTGCACCAGCCTTGCCTGAACCGCGCCCCGCGCTCACACACGGATCTGGGGTTCCTTTTCTTTCTTTTCCCACTTTCTTTCCTTTTTTAGTTCTCACTGTATCTGCCTCTTAACCTGACCACCGGGGTCCGTACGATTCGGACAAACAGGTTCGGTACATGCAATTTTACGAGGGGTTGATAAGACCCAGACCATGAGACGACAGTTGCGGTCCGAGACCTAAATCGGCGGCCTTCCCCACGAAGTGACAGATGATTCAGGTGGTAAGCGGCAATTCAAAATTTTGGAAAAGAGATCATAGTATCGCAGTGACCCGAGGCCACTGGATTTTCCCTATACTAAAGCGGTTTTAGATTTTTGGCGTTTTATTTTCTTTTCCTCTTCTCTTTTCCGACAACGACTTTCTGTCTCATGCATCCTACCCATAACTCGGCATCAGGGCACTCGGCGCGCAGTAGAAAAGACTGCGCTACCCCCTTCATCTTCGCGCCCCAGGGCGAACCCAGCGGCCACCATGGTCACAGGCCGGTCGTGCTCTGCTGTAGAGCAGGGCGCCGAGCCTGCGTGGACCAACGGAAGTCCTGTGGCGCACCCCTTTTGTCGGGGGTACTGCCACTGGGACTGGTCCATGCCAAGGCACAGCTTGGATAGTAGGAACAACAGGGGTCCAGGATATGTCTTCTGGCTGGAACATCAGCTCGGGGAGTTGGTACAAGAACTTGTGCCAAGCAGGGCTTGGTACACAGAGGAGGGCTGAGAAGTCGTGCCCTCCGACAACGGACTCCCCACACGCATACAAACAAACACATACACATATCTTGTTAAAGACACTGCCCCACTCATGCTTCACACCTGATAGTTATATACATCACAACCTTTAGTACTTCGAATGATAGGACAGGGGTATCAACCCTGTGAAGTAACTTCCACGGGGTGTACTTCCCCCAAATGGACTTGTTTGTGTGATGATGTGTGTGAACACATATTGCAGACACCAGTGCACAATAAAAACCGTGCACCATACCATCGCAACACTTGAGGAGGAGAATACGCATCTGAGTGGAGTCGAGTGCAAATGCAAGGAAGGGACAACAACGAAACACACAGGCTATAAACAGCAAGACAACACATAGGCCGGAGGGCATGTGGGAGGAGGGAGGGCAGACAACACACAAGCAGCACACACGGCAGGCAACAAAAAAATGAACAATGGCTGGAAGGCACGAGGGATATAGGACGGAAGACAAGAAACAAGCACACAAGGTAGGCGAATCAGAAAAAAGTACGAGTCCATAAAAGTTTCAAAGAATGAAAAAAAAAAAAAAAAAAACCCCGATGATGAGAGATTGTTTCGTCGGAGTTGCACCAACTCATCAAGAGGCTCAACCCTCGACAATCTGTGGAATCTCCGTATTTGATGGTTAGGGTGATGAACCCTTTCACCCTTGTTGAAGGCAGACTACACCCAAGCGGAACATAGCAGCGGGCAGCAACCTATGTATCACCTGCGGTCATGACCACGGGCCATTTTACTGCATGCGGTCATGGTCATGGCCGAGGAGGCCAGCCGCGGGGGCCAGGTGCGGCCAGAAAACCCTGTCATTTTCAACTCCTATAATACTAGGCCAAAACAAAAAAAACAATAAATGGGGTTGTAAGCAATGTTGGGTTGAAATTACCTACATCCCTTTTTTTTGGGGGGGATTTTGCTTTTTTTTGTGATTTAAAAAAAATAGAAAACGAAAAAAACAAGTATTAAAATCAAAAGAAACACCATAAAAAAAGGAAACTTTTTTTCCATTTTTTTTTCTGATTGCTGGTATGTGTGTGTGCGTGTGTGTGTGTGTGTGTGTGTGTGTGTGTGTGTGTGTGTGTGTGTGTGT
>BFEA01000195.1:1118534-1144800 GCA_003427395.1 Chara braunii | reverse complement strand
CACACACACACACACACACACACACACACACACACACACACACACACACACACACACACACACACACACACACACACACACAAAGACATATACACACACAACAGTGACAACACACTCACACGCCCCCCAGTCCACACCCCCGCACCAAAAACGCCTGCGCAAACGCGTCAAACGCGTTTAGCCTCGTTCAGTGAACGAGCGTTCAATGAACGCGCGGCAACACAGAGCACAACCCTCTCCATAGACGGCACTGGCAGGTGATCACTAGCGCGCTCTTTGCCCGTTGCCCCACGCCGCTGTCCAATTTTTCAGCACTTTCACCAGTACGGCTCCCGCCTTCTCACGAGCCATAAACACCACTTTCAGCACCCTGCAAGTTTAATGATGCCATGGTATTGTCGCAGGCGACTAACGGCTTTAGATGTGCCCACTCCATCTTCTCCCACAACGGCTGCTCAAACGTCGTTAGGATTCCCTCTCTTTTCCTGTCTTCGACGCTCATCTCCCAATATAAGGGCTTCCCCGACGTGTTACACTTGTGTAGGATGTCCTTCATCTTGCTTATGAGGTCGCACCACTTCTTCCTACAGTCTTCTGCCGACCTGATCCAACCTGCCGCCTTCATGTTCTTGGACACCCGCTCGTTCCTCACTGACCTTCTCGCCTGCTTCAACTGCCCAGACGCCATCGTCATCATGACGTCGTCCTCCTTCATGAACCTCGCCAGATCAATGCGCTCCTCTAGCAGTCATGGCCTGGTTCTCCTTCTCCTTGGCACATCGCCTCCCTCAGGTTGCACGGCGTCATCACCTGTATCCACTTCACTACCACTTTCAGGCACCCTTCCCCCGGCACTTCCCCTCCCGCTTGGTCGTCCGGCCTCTCGTCCACGCGCGTCCGCTACTGCCGGATGTGACTCTTCTTCCCCGCGTCGCATGGTGGGTGATGGATCTCGCCCCTGTCGCATGACGTCCGACAAGCGTGGACTGCATCGGTCGGCCATGTCTCCATGGTCCCTTGCTGATAGGGACGCACGGGAGGCGGTGACTCTCTCTCTCTCTCTCTCTCTCTCTCTCTCTCTCTCTGTGTGTGTGTGTGTGTGTGTGTGTGTGTGTCTATGTGTGTGTGTGTNTGTGTGTGTGTGTGTGTGTGTGTGTCTATGTGTGTGTGTGTGTGTGTGTGTGTGTGCCCCTGTGTGTGTGTGTGTGTGGGCAGGCCCGGGCTGGGCGGGGTCTGTGAGTGTCTTTTTTTCTCGTTTTTATGTTTTTCGTATTTTTTAACATATACGAACTTTCAATAAATACAAACAAAAATATGGGGTCGTAGATCTCCAAAATATCTACAAGACTGTATTTTTTATTATTTTATTGGTTAATTTTTTGCCTGCAAAACAATCTCTGTGAAAAGAAGGAAAAAAACCACCCATTTCATGTTTTTTTTTTCTTTTCTTTCGTTTATGTTTTTGATTTCTTAAAAATACAGAAAGACTTCAAAAAAAAAACAAAAAAAACAAGGTCGTAGATCTCAAAAAGATCTACAACCCTGTATTTTTTGTTTTTTTTTTTTGCTTTTTTTTTTTTCGGTGAAAAAAATACTCCCGTGCCCGCTCAAACCCCGCTCAAGAGCTTTTGAGCATGGGATTGAGCGGAGCTAAAAAATTTGAGCTCCGACCCCGCGCTCAATCAGCGCACGGTTTCACAGCCCTGGACACCTTGATTTCCGCCCGCACCACAGCGCGCTGCCCCCCCCCGCCCCGCAACCTTTTTGAATTTGAATTAAAATAGGATGCCTCCCCCGTGTTCCTGGGTGGACCACAATTTTGTCCGCTGGTTCATTGCATGGAAGACGTTCCCAAGGGCTAGCATTCCTGGTGGGCAGTTTTTCCCGGAGGAGGCACGGTCCACGTAGGCCAGACAAGGCCATGAACCGAGTGGAAACGCCCTGGCGTACTCTTCCTGGCCACTTTCGCCGACCTGTGGGGTCCGCCGAACTGCTTCGCAGAGGCTCGCGGTGAGAACCGCCAGAATGTGGGGTCCCAGCCTAACAGTGAATGACACCTGCCTACTTCCAGCATTTGCATGCGAGCCTCCCCCAGAATGTGGGGTCCCAGCCTAACAGTGAATGACACCTGCCTACTTCCAGCATCTGCATGTCTCCGCACGCACGTTCTTATGCCCGGAAATAAAAACGGACATGTCACGAAAAGCAACCCAGGGGGAGGAAGAGCAGAGCAGAGCCGAGCAGAGCAATTCGAAGAAGGATAAACAAGGGCCCTGCCACACCACTTTCAAAATGTGAAAAAGAAATAAAACCGGACATGGAGGAAGAGCAGAGCAGAGCCGAGCAGAGCAATCCGAAGAAGGATAAACAAGGGCCCCGCCACACCACTTTCGAAACGTGAAAGAGACAAAACTGTGGCAGGCGCATCTGGCCATGTTCTAGGTTGCAGTTCATTCTCATTTTGCACCTTTCGAGAATGGTGTGGCTATGCCCAAAGAAGAGAATGGCAGACTGACTCAAATCCATTTTCCCATACCTTTCTCGGCGTTTTGGCTAAGATCAAGTGTAGTATCTGATCAGTTTAATATTTGATCCGTGGTCCATCTGGCCACTAGTATATTAAATTATTTTTTCTGGGCTTAGGAGGGGTCATATGGGTAGGCTTGTCTGTTCAGCGTTGCCTCTTTATTGCACTGTGGCAGAGTGCGGCGCGGCTAAAAAAAAAAAAAAAAAAAAAANAAAAAAAAAAAAAAAAAAAAAATCCATTTTCCTCTGACAAAGAAGAAAAACAGGCGGAAAGGAAACGGAAGGTTTTTTTTTTTTTTCAAGGAAAGCACAGATGGTGGGACAAAAGCAGATCAATGGGAAATTTGCCATTATTTTGGGCCTCGATGGACAGCACAACTAACGAAACGAAACGACCACCAAACTCGCGAGGCGTCGTGAAGCCCGGATCCTCCGTTTTGCTTCGTTTTTCGCCTCACCGCCCCACAGCACACACCAGAACTCTCACTGAATCTCACAAGAGCACCCTCGCGAGAGTCGTGCAGGATTCGTTTTGCTACGGCCCAAATTTTTTGGTGCTACAGTCCATTTTTTTGGATGGACCTCTGTTGGAGCGACGCGGCACACTCGTGAGATTCGCAGCTCCTCCAGCCGACCAGTGGAGGACCTACGAGTTTGCGAGCGCTGCAGGCAGGGAGGACTAGCGCAAGCTGTTAAGCTCGCAAACTTGAGACTCTGACAGCATTCACGACTTTTGTTCTGACAGAGGTAGTGTGGGTGCTGTGCGGTGACTCCTTCCCGAAAGGAAGTTGTTTTTTTTTGCGGCCAGGCCCTTTGTGTACAGCTCTCTTTGCTTTTTTCCTGTTTTTTTTGGAAAAGAAGCTTTTCATCACGTCCTCATGCAGACGTGAAATCCAAACCATATCGGTAGTGGGACGTTCCGCAGAACTGAGGTCCCTCTGGCGCCTGAATGTGTGTCTCCACTTCTCCCACAACTGCATCCAGATTCGGGCATATACTCCTGTGTAATGACCTGACCAAATACGGACTGAGACACACAGCTGACTTCTGAGTTTTGCCCATGGACTGAATGCCTTGCTGAGTTTCCCATTTGCTACTAAGTTCTCGAAGTCTGTGTGTGTGCGCACCTTCTGGTCTGCTATGTCTATCTGAGTGCTTGAGGGCTTGAAGTTGTGTGTGTGACCCGCAAGGGCACTTGTTTGTTCGTTGGGCCCTCAGGGAAGGTACTTACCTGTGGCCGTGAGCAGCGGGGAAAACACTCAAGTGGCGGGGGAAGAGGCCAGCAACACTTGAAGCAGCGGGGAAACACTCAAGTAGCAGGTAGGCCGGTACCACACCCTGAAGAGGTAGATGTGCCGGGTACTCTAGGCCCAGCAGAAGAAGGAAAGATAAGCATTTTAGAGGCACAGTAGTTGTAGGCTAGGTCTACGTGGGTACCCGTCCAACCAGTCTGAGTCTAGGGCCTGTACGGGCAATGTCAGAGTCTGCAATGATGTTTCCCCCCGAAAGGGAGGAGGAGGTACCGGTTGGTTGGACGGCCGATCGGCCTGGAAGTCACCGCCGAAGAGGCAAGCAGGCCGCTATATCTCCAGGCCGGGCGAAGAGCCCAGGCTCATTGTCTTTGTGCAGTTTTGGCGACACACTGCAGTGGTTGGAGCGCTGGCTGGAGCAGCGCTAGCATTCAGCAGTGCTGCTGGTGAAGGAGCAACGGCACGAAGGAGGAAGAAGGCCAGGGCTAGGGAGGAGCGCCAGAGGTACTTACTTGGCTATGGTGGCAGCCATCTTCATAATCACCTTGGGTGGGCACTGCAGCAGGAAGGCCCCAGCTGGGGTAGAGCTACACCAAGAAGCTTCGAGGCAGAGCTAGGCCTGGCGGCCTGAGCTAGAGCAGCCATAGCTGCTTTGCGCTGTCCTTTGGACGTCAGGGCCAGGCCCGAGTAGTCCGCCATAGCCTCGTCCTATGAGAGTGAACAGTGAGGGAGGTGGCCATGGCTATGGTGGACCTCAAGTGATACCTGCAGTAGAAGAGGGATTCGGACTTTGATTCTGGTTCAGCCATTCAACATTGTATTATTACTTCTTGTGTGAATAAGAGAGGAGGAGATAAGGAGGAGGAGAGTGATTGGCGAAAAAGAAGAGCATTCTCATTGGTTTATTCTGGTGTACATCATCTTCTTCTTTCTTTCTTTCTTTCTACTTCTTCTTCTTCTACCCCTCTCTCTCCTCTCAAGATTTTTTTTTTTTTTTGCAAGTGGACGGCATTGTACTATCTGATGAATGTGTATCTCGAAATTGGCCAGGATCATAACACCTGGACCAGTCCCCGGTTGCAGTGCAGACGTGGACTCGAATTCCAGTGAAACTAACTTGGTGAACCAAATGCTTYTTTTTTTTTTTTTTTTGAAAGTTTTTTTTTTTTTTGGCATATTGTAATCCGAACGTATCTTCTTCTTTAAATATCAATGACATGGTAATAATAATACAAATATAAACATGCAAATACGCAGGACACTTGGGGCATCGACACCGCACACGAGGACTTTTTCTAGTAATCTGTGGACGTGATTGCGGTCAGGTTCATCCATGTCTGGTCGTCATTGGAGTCAGATGCATCAAGGAAAGTAGGAGTGTGGGTATGCCCTTAAACCAACAGATAGACAATTACCTCAACATCATCATAGATAAAAAAACCTACCAGTCTGGTTTTGGTTTTGGCCATTTCTGTCACTGGATTTCACCCCGACGCCTACAGCTAGCTACCTTTTCTGTTACTTTCCGGGGGCAACGTTCCACTTGCGCAAATTAGGAGATTCCGGCCGTTGATCTTTGCTATCTACGGTCAGTCAGTATCGCTTAATTCGTGCAAGTGGGACCTAGCCCCGGGTTGTTTGTAGAGGATTCCGGGCCTCTCCTTTGGTGTGGGTAATCAAATGAGTTTTTGAGTCTTGTTGTAAAAAAAAAAAAAAAAAAAAAAAAAAAAAAAAAAAAACCGACATAATGCCATGAGAAAAAAAAAAACAAAAAAAAAAACAGTAAACAACTTAAAAACTAATATTGTCAATGTCACTTTTTTTAAACTTTTTTTTCTTACATTTCTTTTTCACACAATTTTCACTTTTGGGGCCTTAGTTTCTGTTCTGGTCATTGAGGGGCAGGAGTTTCGCATTCAATCGAAACTTAACTCGGGCACTACAGAGCTAGTAGAGCTGCTAGAGCAACTAGTACCGTGTCATGGAGGAGCCGACAAAAAAAAAAGAGGAAATGCATACAATTTGGAGTGGGAAAGACCTGAGCTCACAGTCGGCGTTGATGAAGAGCAACAAAGAAACACCAGACGAACGACATGAAAGAAACAAACGAAGGGTAAAATGGGGCCAACGCGAGAGAGAGAGAGATTTCGTTTTTTCTTTTCTCCCCCTTCACCTCTGTTTTTGATGATAAAAACGATTTCTTTTTTCTTTTTTTTTTTTTCTTTTTTTTTTTTTTTACACCAACACACGCTGCCCCTTCTATTCTGGGGGGCTCCAGTCCGGTTGCTTATCACAGGCAAGCAAGAGAGGGGTTACAAAGATTGTGAGGATGGTAAACAAGAGTGACAAGAAGAGGAGAGGAAGGGCTAAAGCCTGCCTGGCCCAAGACACCAATCAGCAGGGGGCTGCGACAGGATGGTCACTTGATACCTTCGTCGTGTCGTATTGCAAAAGGACTCGACTCCCTTTTCATGGGGACCTTCCAGTGCGCGGCGGACGGAAGAAAAGAGAAAAAAAATAGAGTACTGGGGGGAGCGTTACCCAGCTTCGCTTCGCTTCGCTTCGACGCAATACTACTCCCGGGCCGCCGGCCAATGGCCCCACAAACATCTAGGCCAGCACAACCAGTTCTAATATAAATAACGATTCATTTATCTATGAGCCGGATTTTTTCACCGGCAGCTGCGATCGGTCTAGTGAGTGAACGGGAAATTCAAACGCATGCCAAGCCACTGCATGTCTTCAAACCATACCATACCATACCTTACCATCGAGGACAGCAGAGCCCAAAATCCTGTGTCTCACAATGCAACCAACGCTATCCCCAGACTACCGGCAGGGTGCTGTCAGCATGGACTACCGGTAGGGATTGCTCGTCTTTTTCAGTGTCGGAGGGCAGCCCACGGCAATCCCCATGATCCCCATGCTGCAGACATGCCATACGCGTTGTCCCCTCTGTTTCAGCACTCCGGATACGGGCAGGCAATAAGGCTAAAGCGACGACGATAGCAAAGAGTGCACGTGCAGGTGGCGCCCTGGCAGTTCCAGTACGAAACGCGGACGCAGCTGGGATTAGCCCCCAGGTAACCGTTGCAGTAGGAGCTGCAAAGCCCCGTGCACTGGCTGACGCTTGGATAGAGTTTGGTGACTATTCAAGTGGCTGCCTGGACGTTGGCGATCATGGTAGCAGAAAGCGCGCAGAAGTCGAGGAGCAAAACGAGGACCACCTTGGTTGGCTGCGCCGCCATCTAATTCTTCGCACACTCGTGCTGTTCTCCTTCTCCTTCTCCCTCTCCCTTAAGGATGCGACCGCCTTGGTTCTCGGGGAATTCCGATCCGAGAGACAGGACAGTGAGGACACAGCAACCACCTCTTGCGAGGGAGAAGAATGCGGATGGTGCCGCTGCCGATGTGCGTGCAACTGGGTGAGCGAGAGTTGGCGCGCACCAGCCGGTCTCTCTGGATCTTCTCGGTCGGGCGGGCTTGGTCTTCTGATCCTGGGGCAATGAGCCTGAATGAGCAGCCGATTCCTCTGGAAGTGAAGCGACTTCAACGAACCGTTAGCTGCTGCACCGACCCATCCATCCACACACAGCAGCGCACGCCAAGAAGACAATGAAACGAGTCAGCATGACGACGGACGTATGAGCAAGCGAGTGGGCAGATTGGCCTTCCGTCGGCCGAAAATAAAAATAAAAAATTGCTATCATAATGAGAGGTCAAAGGGGAGGAGGAGGAGTGGGCACTGGGCACAGGGAGGGTCAGAGATAATACACAGAGCCGCCTAACCAATGCCAATGCCGATATACATGATACACAGAAATTAGTTAGAAAGAAAGTCGAGGAGAAGAAAAGAAAGTGGGAGCCCAATCACCAGAGGGCATTTTGGGACTTGCTCGACTTGACAATTGCAGCACAAAGTGAAAGTACTTCGCTTCCGTCCATAAACCCGTGCTGTGTGGTGTGAGAGCGGAGCGCCCGAGGCTACCTATCTAAGAAAGACTAAGGGCCAGCAACAAACCAGCAAGTTTGAAGCGCATTCACACGCCGGATAGGAGGGGAATGGAGGGGAGAATACAAAGCTCCAGCGAGGGAAGAATGGCAGACATGAAGGCAGCAGCACAACTACTACCGTCCCCAGGACACCGCTGTCCTCCTCCTCGGATAGGGCACCCAGTGGAAGGATCCCGCCGGGCCGGCAGGTCTCGCTTAGTGATCAACCCCAAGAGAGGAGGGTAGCCTGACGTAGCGTACCTTTTTTTTTTCAGTGAGATATGTATGGGTCGCTCTCTTCTTGGCTCTCCTGCGGATGCAACTCTACCCGAAAGTTGGGATTCGGCTCCGTTCATTCCTTGTATATATATATATAGGTTGTTTCCTTCCTGATCTCAGGCCTCGGGGTCAATGCCTCCTACTGTAGCATATTTGACCTCAGGGCGTATTAATTATTCACACCAGCATTGCATGTTCGCAGCCCGTAGGGGCTGCGCTTACCTTTTCCCCCGTTTTTTTTTTGTTGTGGGGGGGGGGGGGGGGTTGGGGGGGGGGGAGGAGCGATTTCTCGATGTACGTTCGGGCGCTTGATTGAATCCGCTTTGCTAGTGGCACTTTCTTGCCGCGGATAGCGGCGTGGGCTGTACGCCGACCCTCCCGGGGCCAAGTCGCAGCAGTAGCAGCGTTGAGCTACCTCAACGCCCGAATCTGGACGTGTTTTTTTGTGGAGAAGTGTAGTTCAGGAAACTCAACACCATGTCTGCACATCTGCGCAAAAGCGTCCAGATTCAGGCGTTGAGATAGCTTAACGCTGCTAGTGGGACTTGGCCCCCCCCCACGCCGGGGCTAGGTCCGACTGCTTTTGTTTTGTTTTTTCCCCCTTTTTTGTGTGTGTGTGTTTTGCAGAGGGTTTTTCTTTTTTTCTTTTCTGGGGGGGGGACCCATTTCTCGATTTATGTCTGTCATCCTTGCACAGGGGCCATGCTGCTAATTACCCTTCTTTGTATTTCATTGGTCAATCCGGATGTGTTTGCTGATGTGGGTGCAGAATGACGGGATTGAACTGCTTTCCTGGACTGGATCTCTGCATGAAACACATCTACTCTATATTCAATCAAGGGGTCTGAGGGGTTTTGTACAGGTGTGAGATCGGGCCTCGGTCCAATGACTGACGGGTTTACGATTTGCCCGTTGGTAACTCTGTGATTTTATTATCCGTTTCGTGGCGTGTGGTATGACGTCATCATGGTGACTCAGACGTCAAGGGTGACTCAGAAAATGAAAAAAAAAAAAATTTAGGGGTGTTTAATCTGGAAGTGTTTGTGGAGATGTGCGTTTGAGGAAACGCAAAGCTGGTTTTTTTTTTTTGTTTTTTTTTTTTTGGCAGAAATAGCATATTTCATTATAAATGCAAAAGGAGGCCGGGAATCCCTCCACATCTCAACCCGGAGAGGAGAACCAAGCCTCAGAGAGGCCAACTGGAAACCGGGTCCAGTGTCCCATGTTCCTATCAACAGTCCTGCTATTTCTGAAAAAAAGAGAAAATTAGGCAATTGAAATCTACCAAAAGACACAAAGGAACGACCTACCTCTCTATCCATGCTGCTACAACCCCTCATATCCTGGAGCACTACCCGGCTTCCCTTCATGGGAGTCTATCTGCGACTCACCAACATCTCCTGAAACCTTCCACTGGAAATTTTAACCCCGATTCCAAGATACTCAACCCATCTACACCCCGGCCCTTAACTACGGGCCAATTTCCATCTGCAAGTCTATATTAACTATTACCAATCGATTACAAAGCTGTTTTCTGGAAGCCGGATTTGCTTTTTTTGCTTCTTATTTTTTATTTAATTTGAAATTTTTTTTTTAAGTATTTGATTTTTTTTTAGTTGCAAGACGGGTGACTGCCGGGGCATGGTCCCACTAGCAACCGGATAGGATAGAAAAGAGTTTGTGTGGCAGTTGAGTGACCCTAATCCTGCCGTGCAGGACTGGTGATCCCACGGTCAGTATTTTATTTTACGTGTATTACCCGAAAAAGTAAGGAGATCTTCGTTCCCCTCCTCCTCTCCTTAACACTGGGCATGCAGGTGCAAAGGAAGCTTCCCGCCAAAATCTTTTCAATCCGTCGGGGCATGGCCAACCCCAAAAGAGAGTGGGGCCGGCCATAGGCCCACCGGATAGAAGATTTTCAGTATTTTGCTTGCTGTTGTGCAATTATCTCATTGGGTGGAGCCCTCGTTCAATCACGGAGTATATATATGGAGGGTGTGAGGATCACTTCTGACAGAAGTAGATTTTGTTCCAAAAAAATGTGGCGGTTACTTTGTTCACCGTTTTTGCAACCACCACCATCAGATCATTTGTGATCTCATGGCTGGGAAGCAAGCACTCTGCCGTCATTTCCGGTGGGAGGTCTCTGTTTCTTTTTTTTTTTTTTCGGCCTTTTTCCTGTTTTCTCAGCCCAGAAATTCGTAATAAACGTGTCTGGCCCCTGCCACTCGGTGTCACACTGGATCGGCCACATTCCTATCCGACTGCTAATGGGACCACACCCAGGCTGCTACAATTCCACCTCTACGCCCTGATCTGGATGATCTGGACGTGTTTGGGACTTAACTTAATCATGGTGACGTCAGGGGTGTGCATGTTTGTGGAGATGTAGTTGTTTTTCTTTTTCTCTCTTTTTTTTTGTTGGGGACCATTTTTTTTTTTTTTTTTTTTCCGAGAAAAGGTACACTTGATTGCTCATGAAAAAAAAGGTATTTGAGGCCGGGTCCTCACAATATCCCGGAAAAAGTCACCAAAAAGAAAAAACAACAGAACAAAAAGAAAAATCACCGCTTCCAGTCCTAATACAGTCAAGCCTATTCTATTTCAGCCTGCGCTTGATCAGGGAACTGGAAACCCTCCTCATCCTACTAACTGTAACAAACCAAGACAATAGCAGAAACAAAGAAAACACCCAAACCTATGACTACTACCCCTATCTAATCCTGAAAAAAAAAACAAAAAGGCAGAACCAAACCCCAGAATACCTCCCCAAAGTTACCACCCTACAGCCTGGCTAAAAGCGCCAGTAAGATGCGGCCCCGGAGCGATCCGAACCTTGATCTGATTCGACAAACTCCCCACCCATAGGACGCTCCCTCCACCGTCTTAGTTACCACCGAGCTGCCGCCCTACTGCGGACCCACTAAGCAACCGAGTGTTCAGGTTGTGTGAGCATGTAGAAGCCATGGGCTCAGGACCAGATGCTCCTGTTTGTTGACTGCTGCCAGCTGATCCCTCAAACCCCATGTAGTCAAAAACCACAGATATCTCTTCTTACCTGGTTTCTTGTTCTTAACTCTTCGAGCCCAATCCACCACTACTGCTACTCTTAGTTGACTGCGCACCTCCCTCTGCATCTGATCTCTCGAGGTGTCTTCATTTTTAAAAACCTTTGCATTTTGGCCAACCACAATACCCTCAACAGGATAGCCCTTGCCACCTGTGCTACATATCCCCAACCCATTCGAGTTCTGAGGTTCGCTGGCAACCGGTCTGTCAAGATCCATTTGTCGCTCCACTCCATAACATTGTCTGTTATTTTCTTCCAATGTTGCCTCCACCATAACCAGAGATTCTGTGCCACTGGGCAATCCAAGAGAAGGTGGCGGAGTGTTTCTTCCGCCCTTCGGCACTGCGTGCACTGTGTGTCCACTTCCATCTTCCTTTTTGCCAGCCAGGTAGCCGTGGGTACAATCCCACGGGAAATCGTCCACAGGAAACCCGCATGTTTTCGTGATGGCAGAAGCTGGATCTGTTCCCATATCCCATATGGCATGTAAATGGCTAGGCTTCGGCTTATCCGCCATATTCAGGAGTTCCTGAAGCTTGCCCCAGATATGTTCCTCAGACTCTATCTCAGTTTTGAGCATCCAGGAGGCCAGGGTCGGAGTGTAAGAAGCAGTTACCAAAGTAACCTTTTTTGGACCCACCTGCTTCCATTCACGGTCCTGGGGGTCCATCCATAATTTCTTCAGTGGTTTACCTCCGCACAGTAGCTTCAACGGTTTACCTGTGCGCCATCTGGGCGGGATTTGGACTCTGACCTGATTCCCAAAGTCTTCCGGTGATCTTGCCGAGGTTCCTTCGTAGCAGATCTGTCCCTGGGTCTCCCGTCGTAACTTCCATTCTTCTACTATCACTGTGTCTCCTTCATTCGATATGACGTGACCATACACCGGGTGCCCTTCTTCCTTCCTTGCTAATTGATACCACCTTCGTTCTTCTGGGCCTTCTCGGGCCAGAAGTTCAATCCATTCTTCTGGGAGTGCTGCCACCAAGTCTTCTTTCCTTGGGCCCACTTGAACCAAACCTCCCAACTTTCTTCTGAGTTCCTCTTCTGTGATCCATCTTTCTCCCTGCTCTTCCCAAAGGTCCCTCACTGTCACTACCCCACGTTCCACCCACTTCCCTCCCAAGTTCCCTTTACTGGTCGTGGCACGAAAGGGGACCACTTCTCGATTTATGCGTGTCATTCTTGCGCAAGGGGCCATGCCTGTCTCTTATACACATCTAGATGTGTATAAGAGACAGGCGCAAGGGGCCATGCTGATCTCCTCTTTCTTAAAAAAAAAAAAAAAAAAAAAAAAAAAAGGTGTTTGTGGAGATGTGCGTTTGAGGAAACGCAAAGMTGTTTTCTGGAAGCCCRATTGTTTTTTTTGAGAATTTGTTTTTTTTTTTCCTAAGTATTTGATTTTTTTTTAGCTGCACGGAGGGTGACTGCCGCTGCTACTGTACCACCTCGACGCCCTAATTTGGACGTGTTTGTGACTTACTGGTGGTGACGTCAGCGGTGTGCATGTTTGTGGAGATGTGCGAACTGAAATTTTTATTGTGAAGATGTGCGAACTGAAATTTAAACGTTGTTTTTTCTTTGCTTTCTGTCTTTTTGTTGGGGACCATTTCTCGATTTATGCGTGTCATCCTTGCGCAAGGGGCCATGCTGATCTCTCTCTGAAAAAAAAAACAAAAAAAAAACAAAAAAAAGAAGAAAAGATACCCTTTTTTTTTTTTTTTTTTTTTCTGAGGAAAGTGAACATTCTTTTGTCGAAGCCTAAATTGTTTTTTCTTCTGATTCGTTTTTTTTTTGCTGTTTTGCTGTGTCTCAAATATAAGTGCTAATCTCTGGCAGCTGCGCTGGCTTTTGTAAGGGACGACGAACACGTTTCCTGGGTTGCGAATTTATTTAGCGCCTCTTATTTTCGGTGGGCGGGTTGGCTGACATGGAGAGTGGAAGGGATGGACTGGGCCATGGATTAGATGGTACTGGGGTGGTGAGCAACGATGAAGTGATGGGTTGGCGAGTGACATCGATCGAATGGAGGGGAGGTTTGAGATTGGATGCTGGAGGGAAGGGTTGATGCTCCTCTCTCGTGAAATGGGTTTCCCACACGTGATTCTTATTTCTTCAGTCTTCAGTCCTGAGTGACCGCACATCTTTTCAGTTCTAAGTGACCGCACATGTCGTCGATCGAGTTCTGTACAACAGAATGAGAGAGGGGGGGGTGGCGAGGGAGAGGGAGCGGGTGTATAGACAAAGTGTCCTCATGTTCGCTGCCTGGTGGTGGTTTCGAGAATGCGGCTGGGCTGTTTAGGATGGYGACTGGCAGCTTCATTATTCATGTTTCTTCTGACGCCCGCCYTGATGGAGGCACATTAATTAATTATGGGTCTGTAGGGAGGCGGTGGTGGGGAGGAACAACTCAGGCATAAGGAGAGGGGAAAACCTCTTAAAGAGGAGGAAAGGCAGTCCGTCAATACCGGACGTTTTGTGATCAACCAATGATTTGACTGCATCAAGAATCTCCTGATGGGTCACATCGCTTTCCAACAGCGCAGACTGTCGGTGCGACAGTTTCCTGTTTAACTTAGACCAGACGGGCTCATGAAATTGGTGAAGCAAACTATCCTCAGTGTGTTGAGCCTGCGAAGCCAGTAGACTTTCGTAGAACAACGACACATTACGAATAATGGACGGTGTATCGATTGCGAGAGGTTGTGCATCCCGGAACGGGTGCCTCAYGGCAAGAATCATTCCTGGCTTCACAGGGGGGCGACGCCTCTCAAAAAAGGGGGCTGTCATTCGGTCCCCTTTCACGAGCCACGCTATTCTCACTGTCGGTTGCACATTCATAGTCCATTGTTATCTCAGTTGATCCATATCTGTCATCAATCGCGCCTGATCAACTCCTACCATCGCCGCTGTACGCATAAGTTCAGCCATTCGATCGTTAATTACTGTCAACTGAGTACGGGAATTGGCAACTATAAGCTTTCTTATGAGTTGTCCTCTTTTGAGAATAACTCTCAACCCGCCTTAAAACCAATCAGACAATGAGGGGAAAAGCGGTTGTGAAGTGCGCCACTGCACCCAAAATCGAAGCATAAACCGTCTAAAGTCTTCGGTCTTGACAACCCACTCAGGTAGCATCACCCGGTCAGCACCCATTCGAACTGAAGAGTGGAGGAAAATTTCCAAAAAAAGAGGCAAATGATCCGATCCCAAAATTGAAACCACAGAACAACATGAAATTTTATAATAAATTGAATCCGATGCTAGAAACAAGTCTATACGGCTACGTGGGATATACTGCTGGGCATATGCCCCAGAGGCGAAAAAAGTATATCCCTTATCAAAAAGATGCAATAAACGAAAAACATCGGAAAACCCATTGGTCATACAAAAATTAGAAAGTTGAACAGCGTCTGTTGTAACAAGATCTGCTCTTAGAGAATCCATTCCGGTCACAAGCGCAGTATTCCAATCTCCCCCAGGATAACATTTTCAACTTTTTGGCACGAGCCAGGGGAGGGATCTGAAAAGGTCAACCCTATCAGCCATGGTTCTAGGAGCATACAGGTTAAGGACAGCCCATTGTTGTTGGCACATGTTAAAGCGAACCCAAACCCATCTTCCATTATGATCAGACCTGAAATCGGTCACAACAAGCGGAGCAGTCCGTGCAACGAGTATTGCGACACCCCCTCGGGTTCCTTAGGCTGGCGCCCAGAATTGGGGTCCCAACCACCAGCCCATTTGCTCTTTAATCGCCGCAGTATCCAATTTAGTCCCTTGTAGCACAATGATTTGTGCTCCTTTATTCCTAACCAAAGTTTTGATCAACGTTCTCTTAACTGCAACTCTGCTGGAACCCAGTCCTCGAACGTTCCATGACAGTATATATAGCTTATCCATTCAGAGTGTTTACGGTTGCCAATCCTGACATTTGAGCAGGAGGAATTGATTGGAGAACAAGCCTCTGTGCCAAAGGATATGTGCATCAACCTGTGTAAGGATAGCTCCCGACCAGCAATCATACACCTTGGTGTCCGTAGCCGTTTGACCAGTCGGATTTTTGAAAAGTTGGAGCGAGGTCCATCGGATCCCAGAGAGGGGAGCCACAGTAGTCGCAGCACGATTAGCTATAGCATCAATTATCGAAAAAAAATAAAGAATATATGTTCGGCCCTATGCATTCGTTGGCGGTAAGATCTAATACGATACGCAGGGACAACCCATTTCGTAACTTTTGTCATAACCAAGTCATGAAACGGCTCTTCATGAAGTTCAAAATGGGGTATAGTGAGTTGTCCTTGCTGCGAAACAACTGTGACCAAATGCAAGTTCTCATCAATAGCTAAAAAGACCAGAGGAACAACCACCGCTGGCTGGCCAACAGCCATGGCTTCCAAAAGAGATCCAGGAAAGGTCGATGCACGCACTGCCAGTCCAGGGCTCGTATAATGTTGTCGGCAGTCGACATGGTCTGTATCAGCTACCATGTCGTCATGATAAAGCAAGTCCAATTGTTCCTGTTCTACCATATCAACCCACGAAACGCGTTTATCTGTGTCAGTCGTCGGAATGTCAACAGCAATAGCTTGGGCAGGTCTTGCATATTGTGCGAGGGGTTGTATTCTAGTTCCGGTCGCAAGTCCCTTCCTTCTCTGCAGAAGTGGAGAATCTTTTTGAGGTCGCATGACCACTTCAGGTCCTTCATATGAGACAAAAGAGGAAGGAACTAAACAAGCATCATCATCAGTATGTTTATCAAGGGTATGGACAAGCACAGATGCGGTTGTATCCTGCAACGTCATCGCATTTTGTTGCGACAGAGGCACATCTTGAGCCGGTGGGTTGAGGTTAGCACCAACCATCAACGCAGGTGGGGGCAGGCCAGTAGACCCAGCCACCCCGACCGCGGGCAAAAGGGGGGGCATATTCACAGCAGGCGGGTTGAGGGTAGCACGTAGGTGGGGGCAGGCCTGTAGACCCAGCCACCCCGACCGCAGGCAAAGGGGGAGTCGAGATTGCACCCCCACTCGTCGAAGCCCTCCCAGCGTCGAAGGGGCGACCTGTCTTTGATTTACCCAATCCGACATCAAGCGGAGGGGGTCCAGAAGAACGACCCATTCCTGATGCCTGTCCTATCGATGTCTGCGTAGACACACCTTGGTGCAAAGAATGTAGATGGTATGGCTATAACTCGGGCGATGTTCAATGCCCAAAAAAGGCCTATTCTCTTTCAGCCTGCGCATGATCAGGGAACTAGAAACCCTTCTCATCCTACTAACTGTAATAAACCAAGACAAGAGCAGAAACAAAGAAAACACCTATACCTATAATTACTACCCCTGTCTAATCCTGAAAAAAAAAAAAAAAAAAGGCAGAACCAAACCCCAGAATACCTCCCCAAAGTTACCACCCTACAACCTGGCTAAAAGCGCTAGTAAGATGAGGCCCTAGCGTGATCCGAACCTTGATCTGATTCGACAAACTCCCCACCCTTAGGACGCTCCCTCCACCGTCTTAGTTACCACCAAGTTGCCGTCCTACTGCGGACCCACTAAGCAACCGAGTGTTCAGGTTGTGTGAGCATGTAGAAGCCATGGGCCCAGGACCAGATGCTCCTGTTTGTTGACTGCTGCCAGCTGATCCCTCAAACCCCATGTAGTCAGAAACCACCGATATCTCTTCTTACCCGGTTTCTTGTTCTTAACTCTTCGAGCCCAATCCACCACTACTGCTACTCTTAGTTGACTGCGCACCTTCCTCTGCATCTGATCTCTCGAGGTATCTATATTTTTAAAAACCTTTGCATTTCTTGCCAACCACAATACCCTCAATAGGATAGCCCTTGCCACCTGTGCTACATATCCCCAACCTATTCGAGTTCTGAGATTTGCTGGCAACCGGCCTGTCAAGATCAGGTGGCTGTTGTCCAGCCGCGAAGCAACAACAAGTCCCAAGGAAACGGGTAGGCGAAAACCGCATCGCCAGTCGGAAACGGACAGCCAGCACCATGGGTCAAGTTTCACTTGACCGAGGCCAAGTACAAGTACCGCGGTCGCTACGGCTGCTGCTATTGGTGCAACAGCACCAAGCACAAGACCTCCCTGTGCCAGTATCAGACCAAGGAGTATGTTCGGCCTCGTATCAACTCGGGAAACTGAGTTGCGCGGGAGGTGAGACGACTCCACCTCTCACTCCGCCAGATTCGACCGCCTTGCTAGCGACCTCCTACACATCTGGGGAGGATGCGAATGTCGTGAGTTCTCGGTACACTTACGAGGACTATGCTGTCCACTTGGTCCTACCGTTGGACCAACCGCTCCACATGCAACAATCTACCGCATGCACGGTTTCATCACCATCGACAACCGATTTGGAAGCTTCGCCGTCATCTATCGCCGAGGATTCGACGTCATGGTCAAGACTTGAAGAGCTCGACCTGTTGACGTTCACGGACTTCCAGTGGATGCCCGTTCCCCCGACCGGTGGATTAACGAAACCACATTGCAACGTGCTCATGGCACCATTGCGGGATAACTTGCACACTGCAGTACCAACTCCGTTGATGGACACCAGAGTAGAGGTTATCGACCTTCACGCCTACATTGTGAAGATCGACCGCGAGTTCAAGACACAACGGTACGAGGACATCGACGCACCATTGTTGTATGTACGCATTCAGATCCGAGAGGCGACCTGCACCGCTTTGATCGATTGCGGAGCATCTCGCAACTACATGAGTCAGGACTTCATGGTACGCGCCGGCCTTGGCCCACGCGTCCGGAGGAATTCCCTGCCTATTCAAGTCACGTTGGCATACGGTCACACGCACAAGTCAATCGACCGGTGCATTGATGCTGTCCCCGTGTACTTTGCCCCGCCTGCGAGCGAGGCGGTGTCCTTTGATATATTAGACACCAAATTCGACATGATCTTGGGCATGTCATGGCTGCGAAGCGAGGATTACCCGGTGAACTTCTACCACCGCACCATTCATATTCGTGATCCGTACGGAGTACTAGTCCCATGCACGGTGCCTCTTCCTCATCCTTCGATCTGCTGCCACGTGGTGTCTGCAGCAAGCATGCGAACTTCCATTATCAGAGACGACATCGAGGAGATGAGTGTGTCTTTTCTCCACGCCCTCCCGCCCCATAACGCTTCATCGACGGACTCATCTTCGGACCCACGCATCACCGAGTTTCTCGACACCTACGGCAACATGTTCGAAGACCCGCACAGAGTAGCACCGGATGGGCCCATCCACCACGAGATCATCCTCGAGGACGGAGCCGTACCTCCGCGCAGTTGCATCTTCCGAATGAGCGAGGAAGAGTTAAGTGTACTTTGGGCACAACTCGACGACCTTTTGGAGGAAGGCTGGATTTGGTCAAGCTCATCGCCATACGGTGCGCCTGTTCTCTTCGTCCGGGAGTGCATCGATTATCGCAAGCTCAACACGCAAACGATCAAAAACGTAGGCCCTCTTCCATGCATCGACGACCTTCTAGAACGACTTGGCGGCACCAAGTTCTTCTCCAAGCTAGACCTCAAGTTGGGATATCACCAACTCGAGATCCGGCAGGAGGACCGTTACAAGACCGCGTTTAAAACGCGATATGCGCATTTCGAATGACTGGTTATGCTATTTGGCCTTACGAATGCCCCAACCACTTTCCAAGCGGCTATGACAACGGAGTTCCGACACATGCAGGATCGTTTTGTACTTATCTACCTCGATGACATTTTGGTGTACAGTCAGAGTTTGGATGAGCATGCGGAGCACCTGCGCACCGTTTTGGAGCGGCTACGACAAGCCAAGTACAAAGCCAACCGCGACAAATGCGAATTTGCGCAGTAGGAGCTGGAGTACTTGGGACATTATGTGACGCCGCAAGGCATCCGTCCGCTCGCGGACAAGATCGAGGCCCTACGAATATGGCCCAAACCCACCGACACCACGAATGTTCGTTCATTCATGGGATTGGCGGGCTACTATCAGCGATTCATCACCGGATACTCAAGGATTGCTACACCTTTGACGAGATTACAATCGCCAAAGGTGCCATTCGTATTCGATGACGATGCACGCCGGTCATTCCAAGCACTCAAGACGGCCATGCTCATGGCACCCGTCCCTAGCATCTATGACCTCATCGTGCCTACGAGAGTGACAACTGACGCTTCCAGCTATGGCATTGGGGCAGTCTTGGAACAACACGACGGCGACAACTGGCACCCTGTAAAGTATTTCAACCACAAAGTGTCTCCCATCAACTCGCTTGATGATGCAAGGAAGAAGGAGCTGCTCGCGTTCGTGATGGCTTTCAAGCGATGTTGGCACTTCCTCCTTGGGCGTCGTAGGTTCACATAGGTCACGGACAACAACTCATTGACCTACTATAAGACGCAGGATACGGTGAGCAGCACGATCGGACGATGGATATACTTCATCGACCAATTTGACTTCACACCGAAACATCTTCCCGGCCTCTCCAATCGCGCAACAGATGCACTCTCGCAAAGACCTGATCTTTGCGCTATGACACATCATGCCTTCGCATTCGACATGGAGCTTCAGCGACACTTCATCCGGGGATATGAGTCTGATCCGGACGTCGCTACGTTGTACGCGCAGCTATCTTCGGATCACCCGCCGGCCAGCCACTATCGCATTGCTGACGGGTACTTGCTCCTCCACTCGAGAGGCAAGGACTTGTTATGTGTCCCACGAGACCGTCATCTTCGGACTCACCTTCTCGGGGAGTACCATGACTTGCAACTCGCTGGCCATTTCGCAGTCAACCACACTATTGCACGGCGTCGACAACGATTCCGATGGTCGACCTCATTACCAATGTCACTCGGTATTGCGTCTCTTGCGAGGTTTGCCGACACAGCAAGCCCCGCAACCGCAATCCCTATGGCGAATTACCCTCGATGCCTATCCCACAGGAACCCGGTCTCTCCATTGCCATGGACGTCACCGATCTGTTCCCTCGCGACCAGCTTGGGCACGACGACATCCTCACGGTTGTGGACCGGTTGAGTAAGTACGCCCGTTTTCTCCCTTGCAAGTACTACTTCACGGGTCCCGAGCTGGCACGCCTCTTGNACGACATCCTCACGGTTGTGGACCGGTTGAGTAAGTACGCCCGTTTTCTCCCTTGCAAGTACTACTTCACGGGTCCCGAGCTGGCACGCCTCTTGCACTGCGGACCCATTAAGCAACCGAGTGTTCAGGTTGTGTGAGCATGTAGAAGCCATGGGCCCAAGACCAGATGCTCTTTTTTGTTGACTGCTGCAAGCTGATTCCTCAAACCCCATGTAGTAAGAAACCACTGATATCTCTTCTTACCTGGTTTCTTGTTCTTAACTCTTCGAGCCCAATCCACCACTACCGCTACTCTTAGTTGATTGCGCACCTCCYTCTGCATCTGATCTCTCGAGGTATCTTCATTTTTAAAAACATTTGCATTTGTGGCCAACCAAAATACCCTCAACAGGATAGCCCTTGCCACCTGTGCTACATATCCCCAACCCRTTCAAGTTCTGAGATTCGCTGGCAACCGGCCTGTCAAAATCCATTCGTCGCTCCACTCCATAACATTGTCTGTTATTTTCTTCCAATGTTGCCTCCACCATAACCAGAGATTCTGTGCCGCGGGACAATCGAAGAGAAGGTGGCGCAGTATTTTTTCCGCCCTTCGGCACTGCGTGCACTGTGTGTCCACTTCCATCTACCTTTTTGCCAGCCAGGTAGCTATGGGTACAATCCCACGGGAAACCATCCACAGGAAACCCGCATGTTTTCGTGATGGCAAAAGCTGGATCTGTTCCCGTATGGCATGTAAATGGCTAGGCTTYGGCTTATCCGCCATATTCAGGAGTCCTTGAAGCTTGCCCCAGATCTGTTCCTCACATTCTATGTAAATTTTGAGCATCCAGGAGGCCAGGGTCGGAGTGTAAGAAGCAGTTTACCGAGGTAACCGTTTTTGGACCCACCTGCTTCCATTCACGGTCCTCGGGGTCCATCCGTAATTTCTTCAGTGGTTTACCTCCGCACAGTAGCTTCAACGGCTTACCTGTGTGCCATCTGGGCGCCGTGGGCAGGATTTGGACTCTGACCTGATTCCCAAAGTCTGTGATACAGGTCCCAAATAATCGTCGTTCAGTGTCTGAATCCCAATGTCAAGTCTAGATCCAATGTCGTCAAGTCTCAAATCACAACTCTCTCTCTCTGTGTGTGCCCAGTACTAACCTGTGAACATGACGCCTTGATGCAGGTACCTCGAAGATGGAGCTGGAGCTATGGCGCCACAGGTAAGTTCCGCTGGCCTCCGCCAGCCATCTCTCTCCCGCACTACAACTACCAGCTACTAGCGCCCACGTCAGCAGTGCCACGTCTGCCACTGTGCCACGTTAGCAGTGCCACGACAGTGACAGTGCCACGTCAGCAACATGTCGGGCCCATCTCTGGGCATGGCAGGCCAACTGGCCAAGGAGTCTCTTGCTGACTACAAACAGCAGTTCCAGACTCAGCTCGCATTAATCGAGGCTGAGGAACGATGCCAACTGGCAGCCGAGGCTGCCCGCCTACAGGCTGAAGCAGCGGCAACAGCTGAGAAGCAACGGCTAATGGCCGAAGCAGACGCAGTTACCCAGGTATGCCGCAAGGAGGCCCAGTTCTGTTGCAGCGGCATGAAGCCACCATCATCGAAAGACTCAAGTTCTRGCATTTTGAACCATCTGACGACCACGAGGACGCAACACCGAAAGAGCAGCACAAGGAGTTCCTCTCTAAACTCGTGACACGGTTGGTATACACTTGCAACTACCAACGGTCCGAGTTAGAGAGACAGAACCAGGAACTGCAGCATCAGTGCCAAGATCTGAAGAAATAGCACCTGGGGTTGGTGAACCTCCGCTGGATAATGCAGAGCTACGAGGATGCTACACGGGCACTCAATTCTCGTGTACTGGACTTGGAGCAAGCTGCACCAGGACCAGATGCTGGTGTGTCCAGCAATGCACCCTCTAACCGCCAACTGGAGGAACGCGTCGACCACGTAGTCGCAATGCTCGGCGACATCAGCACCTTCGCTGCGCCGACCACCATCAGCAATCAGCTGGATACCTTGAAGACCAAGGTCCAGCAACTGCAGTTGACTAACACCGATGGCAACAGCACAAATCATTACAAGATGCCAACTTTCCAAATTGAGAAGTTCGATGATTACACGCATTAGGACCTGGTCCTCTGTTGAGAAGGTTTCACGACGCAACTTCGGATTCTGTTAGTCGCCAAGCACGCGTACATCGGCGCCCTGTTTCTTAACTCAAAGGGCGGATCCCCGATCCGGTCAACCCACCTGGCAGCCACATACGATGTCGACGTCGCAGATATGAGAGACAAGATCACATGGGAAGAGTTAACACGGMAGTGGAAGAAGCGCTTCATCGTAAACGACGCACCAGCACTCGCCATCAACCGTCTCTTTGCCATGACTCAAGGCAACACAGCAGCACGTGACTGGTTCACGGAATWACAGAAGATCGCGGCAACGCCCGAGCTGGACTTACCATTTTYGCATCTGCGCCGTGAGTTCTACAACAGGTCATGCGCTCCATTGAGCCAAGCACTTGGTGATCGCGAGCAATATGCAACTTTCGCTGAGATCATTGACAAGGCGAGAGAGATTATCAAGACCAACAGGGTGGATGCACACTAGAAGTCAACGTGGCAGCCAACCTATGTGGAGAAGGTAAAAACTGGTCCGCGACTGCAGCATGTCACTGCAGTCCGTTCGGACAATGTGGAAGACCAGGCAGCCACCCGAGCGTCACGTGAGGGAGATCAGGTGGCTGTTGTCCAACCGCGAAGCAACAACAAGTCCCGAGGAAACGAGAAGGCGAAAACCGCATCATCGTCGATCGGAAACGGACAGCCAGCACCATGGGTCAAGTTTCACTAGACCGAGGCCGAGTACAAGTACCGCCGTCACTACGGCTGCTGCTATTGGTGCAATAGCACCAAGCACAAGACCTCCCTGTGCCAGGATCAGGCCAAGGAGTATGTTCGGCCTCGTATYAACTCGGRAAACTGAGTTGCGCGGGAGGTGAGACGACTCCACCTCTCACCCTGCCAGATTCRGCCGCCTTGCTAGCGGCCTCCTACACATCTGGGGAGGATGCRAATGTCGTGAKTTCTCGGTACACTTACGAGGACTATGYTGTCCACTTGGYCCCACTGTTGGACCAACCGCTCCACGTGCAACAATCTACMGCATGCACGCTTTTATCATCGTCGACAACCGATTCAGCAGCTTCGCCGTCATCTATCGTCGGGGAGTCGACGTCATAGTCAAGACTTAAAGAGCTCRACCCGTTGACGTTCACGGACTTCCAGTGGATGCCCGTTYCCCCGACTGGTCGATTGCCGAAACYGCATTGCAACGTGCTCATGGCACAATTGCGGGATTACTTGCACACTGCAGTACCAACTCCGTTGATGGACGCCAGAGTAGAGGTTGTCGACCTTCACGCCTACATTGCAAAGATCGACCGCAAGTTCAAGACACAACGGTACGACGATATCGACGCACCATTGTTGTAGATACGCATTCAGATCCGAGAGGCGACCTGCAGCGCTTTGATTGATTGCGGAGCATCTYKCAAYTACATGAGTCAAGACTTCATGGTACTCGCCGGCCGTGGCCCACGCGTCCGAAAGAAGTCCCAGCCTACTCAAGTCACGTTGGCATACGGTCACACGCACAAGTCAATCGACCGGTGCATTGATGCCGTCYCCRTGTACTTTGCCCCGCCTGCGAGCGAGGCGGTGTCCTTTGATATATTGGACACMRAATTCGACATGATCTTGGGCATGTCATGGCTGCRAAGCGAGGATTACMMGGTGAACTTCWACCACYGCACCGTTSRCATTCGTGATCSRTACGGAGTACTAGTCCCATGCACGGTGCCTCTTCYTCATCCTTCKATCAGCTGCCACGTGGTGTCCGCCRAAAGCATGCGAGCTTCCATCATCARAGACGACATSGASGAGATGGGGTTGTGTTTACTCCATGCCCTCCCGCCCCATGACGCTTCATCGACGGACTCATCTTCGGACCCACGCATCACCGAGCTTCTCGACACCTACGGCGACGTGTTCGAAGGNCATGCCCTCCCGCCCCATGACGCTTCATCGACGGACTCATCTTCGGACCCACGCATCACCGAGCTTCTCGACACCTACGGCGACGTGTTCGAAGGCCCGTACGGAGTAGTACCGGATCGGCCCATCCGCCACAAGATCATCCTCGAGGACGGGGCCGTACCTCCGCGCGGTTGCATCTACCGAATGAGCGAGGAAGAGTTAAGTGTGCTTCGGACACAACTCGACGACCTTTTGGAGAAAGGCTGGATTTGGTCAAGCTCATTGCCATACGGTGCGCCTGTTCTCTTCGTCCGAAAGTGCATCGATTATCGCAAGCTCAACACGCAAGCGATCAGAAACGTTGGCCCTCTTCCACGCATCGACGACTTTCTAAAACGACTTGGCGGCACCAAGTTCTTCTCCAAGCTAGACCTCAAGTCAAGATATCACCAACTCGAGATCCGGCAGGAGGACCTTTACAAGACCGTGTTAAAGACGCGATATGCGCATTTCGAATGACTAGTTATGCCATTTGGCCTTACGAATGCCCCAACCACTTTCCAAGCGGCTATGACAACGGAGTTCCCACATATGCAGGATCGTTTTGTACTTATCTACCTCGATGACATTTTGGTGTACAGTCGGAGTTTGGACGAGCATGCGGAGCACCGGGGCACCGTTTTGGAGCGGCTACGACAAGCCAAGTACAAAGCCAACCGCGACAAATGCGAATTAGGAGCTGGAGTACTTGGGACATTATGTGACGCCGCAAGGCATCCGTCCGCTCACGGACAAGATCGAGGCCCTACGAGTATGGCCCGAGCCCACAGACACCACGAACGTTCGTTCATTCATGGGATTAGCGGGCTACTATCAGCGATTCATCACCGGATACTCAAGGATTGCTGCACCTTTAACGAGATTACAATCGCCAAAGGTGCCATTCGTATTCGATGACGACGCACGACGGTCATTCCAAGCACTCAAGACGGCCATGCTCATGGCACCCGTCTTTAGCATCTATGACCTCATCGTGTCTACGAGAGTGACAACTGACGCTTCCAGCTATGGCATTGGGGCAGTCTTGGAACAACACGACGGCAACAACGGGCACCCTGTGGAGTATTTCAACCACAAACTGTCTCCCATCAACTCGCTTGATGATGCAAGGAAGAAGGAGCTGCTCCCATTCGTGATGGCTTCCAAGCGATGTTGGCAATTCCTCTTTGGGCGTCGTAGGTTCACATAGGTCATGGACAACAACTCATTGACCTACTACAAGATGCAAGATACGATGAGCAGCACGATCGGACGATGGATGTACTTCATCGACCAATTTGACTTCACATCGAAACATCTTCCCTGCCTCTCCAATCGCGCAACAGATGCACTCTCGCAAAGACCTGATCTTTGCGCTATGACACATCATGCCTTCGTATTCGACGAGGAGCTTCAGCAACACTTCATCCGGGGATATGAGTCTGATCCGGACGTCGCACATTGTACGCGCAGCTATCTTCGGATCACCCGCCGGCCAGCCACTATCGCATTGCCGACGGGTACTTGCTCCTCCACTCGAGAGGCAAGGACTTGTTATGTGTCCCACGAGACCGTCGTCTTCGGACTCACCTTCTCGGGGAGTACCATGACTCGCGACTCGCTGGCCATTTCGGAGTCAACCGCACTATTGCACAGCTTCGACAACGATTCCGATGGCCCGACCTCATTACCGATGTCACTCGATATTGCGTCTCTTGCGAGGTTTGCCGATGCAGCAAGCCCCGCAACCGCAATCCCTATGGTGAGTTACCCTCGATGCCTATCCCACAGGAACCCGGTCTCTCCATTGTCATGGACGTCACCGGTCCGTTCCCTTGCGACCGACTCTGGCACAACGACATCCTCACGGTTGTGGACCGGTTGAGTAAGTACGCCCGTTTTCTCCCTTGCAAGTACTACTTCACGGGTCCCGAGCTGGCACGCCTCTTG